>JABASD010001555.1:0-38173 GCA_019776165.1 Pogonognathellus flavescens
CAAATTAATCATCTGGTAAAAATTGTAGTACGGTCTGTTAACAGATGGATTCATTAATTAATTATCGGTATTTTAAGGAAATTAACGATGAATTACAAAATTGTTCCTCATGAACTATATTCCGCGTTTCGTGTTAAGAGATTGTAAGAGAAGAAAAATATAAAAATTTGTTTATCAGTCAGCAGGCCCTTTCCTTCGCGACTTGTCTGTTCCAAGTTCCTAAAAATGTTTGTCACCTCAAGTAAGTCAATTGACCTGTTATTTAAAACTTTATATATGGTTATGGTTATATGGTAGCATATATATGTATGTATTTTGCTTTTAACAGGTCAAAAGCTGGACAAAGTAGTCGTAAATTAGGGGTATGCTGAAGGACTTTACATGAGTCACGTGGGTGTTACTCGTCAGTGTAGAGTCCCCGGATCTCCTGTAGAAAGACAGCCGCTTCTGTTGACTACTCTGGCTCATATCAGAAGAGTAGTCGACAGAAGCGGCTGACTTTCTACAGGAGATCCGGGGACTTTACACTGAGTAGCACCCATGTGATTCATGTAAAGTCCTTCAGCATACCCCTAATTATCATTGCTTTCTCGAAGAATATCGGCGGCTGTAACAAATGTGGTGCCCTTCTCTGATTTCCAAACAAGAGCAAATCTAGTGCTTCCGTGCACATTGTCGAGTGGATCAAATGCTTCTAGTAAATCTGTTCTTCACAGTTGGAGGGCGCAGAGTTTCGCATATTTAAGTTGGTAGTGCCAGAAGGCATTCGTTCTTGCATGTACTTCGGCGAATGATTTTTTATTTGCATAGCGATCCTGAATCAAGTTATCAAGTGAGACCAAATGAAATTATAATATAAGATGACTATTCTGAGATGGTGAAACTGTGAGAGTGAGAAAGATAATTCCCTAATGTGCACACCTGCACACCTAATGCCTAATAGGATTTAGGAACAATCATCCAGACCTTATTTTAGGTATTTATTTCTATTTCAATATATTCATCCAAACAGCTCACATTTTATTATACCTAACTATAGATAAGACTAGAGTAATACAAAGGACAATGTCGACAGGTAGTATTACAACACTATCCCTTAAGAATGTGAACCTTAAATATTATTCGACCTTCCTTAAATATTACATAGAATATTTCTTTGAGCCGGTGAGTCTTCCGACCTTGTTCTTATTGGTTGTTGGCATCCACTTGCCACTTTCTCAATTTATATCTATCTACCGGTGGCATTGGATTTTGTTATTCGGTTCGGTAGAATTATGTTCTTATTGTGTCCTTATCTTGGAAGTTATTTATTCATATTTTAATGTATTCAACGCAATATTATCTGTTGATTCCACAAAATGTTAGGATGTTAATGAATACGTAGAAATGATGGTTTTATGCAACCTTGTTATTTGTAAATAATTTTATTAGCTATAATAAGATATATATGCATTGCACATTTTACAAATGTATTCAACAATAATAATTATTTATAGATATAACTCTTGATATCGAAGAAAGTCGCTAGAAGAATAATAAAAGGAGATGCAACAATTAAGTGTAATTTGCATCAACAAAATTGAAACATTATGTTGAACAATCTTAGTTGCCCTTGAACTTCACAGAACACATTGACTAACAAGTGATTGTAAAGTGTAGTGTAAAATATATATAAAATAAACATATTTGGATACCCATGTAAAATATATATAAAATAAAGTATCTCATGATACTTAAACACATTTGGATACCCAATTTTCCGTTTCCAGACTTTAACGCTTCTTTTGCTTGTGTCGGGGAGGGTGAGCTGCTCCACCGGTTTCATTTTTATTCATGGGCAACTGAATAGAATGAAAATATATGCTGAAGGCAGCAAAATGTACAAACGAATATAAAGCTATCAAAACTTGAAACAGATGAGGCAGTCTTGCGGGAGGTGTTATGAGATGATGCGCAGCTATTATTGCTGCGTAGCCTCCGATTGATATCATGAAAGCCGCCCTAATATTTAAGAATGTCATTAAAAATTGTTTCTCCAAAAATTACTGCAAATAATGTTAGTTTCAAAATAAATTTTAATAGTATACCTCATAAGCTTTGATGTTACAGACGCCCACACATTTAATTGTTGGGATACCAGCAGAAAAAACGTTGTAAGCGTGAGGAGGGCAAAGTAAGACCTTTCTTCATAAAGCAGAGGATACAAAGACAGTGATGAGACTGTGATAAACCACAGCATTGAACGAGGATACCACTGAATCAGCATGACTGCTCCCAATACTGGCAACATTATTGTTTTCTCATGGACATGATATGAAAACAGGAAGAAAATCAATGAAACATTCAAAAGACTCAGAATGAACACTTGGTTTCCAAACTTTTCAGCAGATTTCTGAAAAACAATATCCATGAAACGATTATTATCAATCTTTGTACAACTTTTGAGTTACTTTGCACACGCAAATTCAAATAAGCATGTAATTTTATAAAGATCAAAAAGACTGACTGTTATGTAATGTAGACTTTACCTTGCGAGAAACCACGAATAGCAAATGAATAGCACACGGTGCAATGAGGAGCATGCATACAATCGCACTTGTTCTTGCCAATTGAGAATCAGGAACGACGTCCTTTATATGTACTACTCGATCCAAGGCGTACCAAAACGTTCCCACCTTATCTTCGAATATCCCTCGTTTCACAGGAAATATTCTGTTCAATACATTTAAACAACGATCTCCGAATGGCAACCATATCCAGCCAACTGTAGAAACAATTGTCATGCCAACTCTAAAACATGTCAACATGTCTCCTTTTCGGACAATGATGTTTCCAATCATGTACATGAAGAATGGAACGGCGTGATACAACGACATTTGCTTATGATTCACCGCAAGCGTAAATAAAAATGCTGTCAAGGACATTTGATTGGACAGCAATGCAGTCACAGCAGCCACCGTTAAGCCCAACGAAACACAATTGTATTGAAAGTGTCCATAGTCCACGAGGATAAATGGTGGAGCTGCCACAGCCAAAATAACTGTAAAACATTAAAATAAACAAATCAAAAATTGCTACAACCTCATACCACTTGTTATAAGGCATATCATTATTACATGGCCAATTAATTACATTTTTCAACGTACAACATGCAGTAACAGGAGTAATACCACATTATAGGGCTTTTCATACTAATCACAAGCTATTATAACTAAATTTCAGGGGGCTAGATACATTTATCCCATTCTAAATCAGTCAATCTACGCCTATTATGTAAACTTAATAAGATTTTACTTTTACTGAAGTAGATTCAAGTTGAAGTAGATGTTGAAATTCATCATGCCAGGCAAAATAATTTAAAAATTAGTATCTTACGCGATGCCCACGGTGCAACTGAGTGAGGAACGGCAAATTTCAGATGAAATATGACCAATGCTGGTAGCAGTAGATCACTCATAAAGACACTCAACCTCATGAGAAACTTGTGCATCGGACTTTCAAAGCCTCGACTGGAATCTAAAATCATGGACTCCGGGATCAGCCAGTCAAACATGATGCCAACTAGGTAGCTATGATATGCAGAAAGTGGTGGGTAGTCCAGCCCCCAGTAATCGAGATTATTTCTTGTGGTGCTCACATACCACTCTCTATAAACAATCAAAAAATAATATGTGAAATACTCATGTGAAATATTTGTAATTTGTGCGTACTTATTATATAATTTATTTTACCTTAGGGGCAAATTATGGGTAACCTCCATCCAATGTCGATGAGCTTCATAGTCACCGAATCTAGGTGGCTTTTGCTGACCAGAATATGGGAATGTTGAGACACTCCAGCGAAGAGAAATCCCCACAAAGCTGCAACAAATGATAGCATAGATACTTATCCCCATTTCAGTGCTTCCACTTCCGGGAGTTTGTAGCTGCTGTATACTAAACGGCGTTTACGATATGATTTTGCTAGTTGTCCGGTTTAGTTCAGTTTAGTTTATGAACAATCCGAAGAAGTCTGAAAAACATAAATATAAAAACATCTGAGATGCAAAAACAGCAGAATAAAGAAATTGTACAATTTCTTTTAACTACATAGTTAAAGTCATAGTTTTATATAAATATCAATGATACAACTATTGGCAACAAACAACAAAATAATCAATTTGTGATTTTCTATATTTTGTCTAATTTAAAACGTACAACTTAAAACATAGAACACAGAATATATGATAAACCAATTAGAATTTCTAATATAATTCTTTATATACTGATTAATTACGCACACACATAACATACCCTTCCACATGAATCGTCCTATTTTAAAAATGGTAATAATAAACAAAAGTGGGAGTTTATGCCTTTTTTCATACGTATTTGCTAATTGGAATGTATGCTCCAAACTTCTCTAATATTTTACGGTATACAAAATATTATTGTACTGTAGAGAAACAAACAAGTAACATACGAGAAAAGAAGAACAATAGATTTACTTTATATTCGAGTATTGAGTACGGTTTGTGTTCTTGTATAATAGCTTGCGTTAACTAGGCAACAAATTATACTAACAAATCGTCTCACCTTACTCAACGTGGACTTCTTTTCTACCTATTATGTATGACAGTAAAAGTGTTATATAAAGGAACAACCATGTCATATCAATTATTTACTCTGAATATTTAGGGCAACATGGTGACAGTTAGAAACAAAACCATAAATTGAAGTTTCACGTCACGCAAAGAGGACACAAGTATGTTAGTTTTAGTTTTGACGTATCTGAAAATTGAAAATAATCCATAATCTATGAGAATACCATCGACCTATGTACAACACATGGATGATACACAATACACGTATAAAGTATACTTATAGTGAATCTATGGATTATTATGGGGTAATCGCCAGCTATTTAATTTTAAACTACAGACAGGCTGAATCCGTTGTATTACAATAGCACCATACATATTGACCATGTCTTTGGCAGCAAAGATGTGGTCATTAAAACATTAACAGAGTAGTACTCTAGTACTCTTGTCATACATACAGGTCACATAGTCATGGTCTTTTTCGTGACAGGATCGTACCTACCTAACCTAAAACATTACAAGAATAAAAAACAGTCACAATAAAAACATGCAAAAGTGCACGAACTAACAAACGATCTTCGGAAACCCCATAATACTCGCATTTGTATTAATTGTAAGTAGAATTGAGGAAAATCATGCAACCTGATGTTAAAACACGAGACATTGTATGTCTTGAAACAACATAGAATATTTAATTTTACATACGTCCCTCGATTAACGTTTCTAACGTGAGACTGAGGAATATTTTAGTGGAAAAAGATTAAAGTGTTTCTTTTGAACAGGGGCATATTTAGATTTATTTATTTTGATGCAATTTTGACTCTATGTAGACACTAGACAAATAGTGTCACAAAAAATTTCAAAGTGCAGCTTTTTCTATCGTTTATAATTTGAAATTGCGCGAACCCAATATAAGTTGCTTGGGGTTTTATATGCTAGTGCTAAGTGCTAGTAAGCCTTAATTAGAAAATGTTAATGGGGCAATATAGATTTCTTGAATCTGTTTGGATTTGCACATGAAATAGGGTTTATTGATTTATCGTGAGACCACTCGCATTCCATATATAGCTCTGCGAGTGTGGGTAATAATAATCTACATTCATAGCTAATAAAATTATTTATAGCTTTATTCGTTCAGTTATCAGAGTCATTAACAGGGGCGTATCTAGAAATTTGTAATGGGGGGCTCGAGCCGTTTGGGGGGCTGAAAGCCTAAACAACGTCAAAATTTGCGGCCGAAGGCCGCAAAATTTTGTCTGACAACCCCTTTTCTCCGGAATATGGAGGGGGGCTCAAGCCCGGTGTGCTCATACGTAGATACGCCCTTGGTAATTAATCTTGTACATACTAAGGTTTTTTATTTCGCTTATTCGCTTTGACTTAGAATTCTGCCACTGTAGAGGATAATCGAGCCAACTTTGAGCAATCAGGAGGAGGAAATAATATAAAGTTAACAAAAATCAACAACTCTATCACAACGAAGCCTTTAGTTTCAAAACTACCTTAGTGTCATCGTTTAGGGTTTCCAAATATTTCAAAATTGCATCGAAAAATAAATACCTTACCCTTAACATATTTTTAACCGATAAAGGCTGTGACATGTAAATAAATTATAAACTCATCGAAGCAGTTTTGAAGTAGACAAACTAACACAATGCTTAAGTATTGTCCTATTTTCTATCGAAAACCTACCTAACTTATTTACCATATTCAATTCAATTGGCAATATTGCCTTTAAAATACACATATTGAATAATCCTATAAAAACTGAAAATACTGAATGATAAAATTCATATGCTGCTACAAATAAAGGTTCTGCTAATTCTTCGCTTCAAGACCATCGTCTCATGTCATACTACCTATTTACGGCGTGTACTCTGTCTTAATTAAATATTAATCACAACATTTATTAACCATTTCCCTTACACTTTGCGTCACCGAGTCAGTAATAAACCATAAAGTTCAATTAAATATTCAGAGATACTTTAGTTTTCGATTTTCTACTTCTTACAACCCTACAATCGTCGTGTTGCAACCCCTCGTCCTTCGTTAGCACATTTCGATTTTCGTCAAAAAGCTGGTAATACTTGTTTTTAATTATGGAAAATGTAACAAAGGCAGTATTCATCGTACTTTAAGTGTAAAACCAGTACTGTCTATTTATTTAAATTAATCCATTTACATTTTATAAGAAGAGAAATTAAACAAATCTTTGTATTCAAACATTAGTGGAATGTAGAGTAGTACCTATGGTTTTTCATTTTTCATGTTATGCGCTAGCTAACAGCTAGGTGAAATGCAAATCGTGGAATATTTTTTATTACATGCATAAATTTAGAAAATGATTCTATTGAATTATTGCCTACCTTGATTGCTTTCCATTCAGTCTCTTAAATTTTCCAGTTATCAGTTATTAAATACTTTTTTCATAGAGCTGGAATTCCAACTCCATGCACACAAAGGAACAACAACGATGTCTTTTTTCAGTTTAGATGACAAGCTCGTATGTATGTATGCATATATATAACACGATATATTCGTTAGTTAGTAGAATGACTCATACAACACAAATTACGTTTGTAAGATTAAAAAATGACCTGTCGCAGTTATTTCAGACCATATTTATACCCCCTTAACAAATTACAAGGAGGTAGTACTTACACAGAGTACTCCCTGCAGAATGCAATTGCCCTGTATATAAATTTACCATGTAAAACTAGGAATAATTGATTGAATTCTTCTAGACATGATGATCCTGAAATAAAAAGTGAATCGGTGGACTCGTATCAGCAGAAGTAGAAATAAGCCGCGGTGTGAATGATCGGAGTCTCGAAAAATATAAGGCGGAACTTTTTCATCCCAAGGATACAGAACAGCTGGAACATGAACAAACTACCAACAATGTTGGTGATAAGTGTTCCGTTGATTATTGATACTCACGATAAATACTAAGCTAGAAACACTTTAATTACAGACAACAACAACAAACTCTGTGAAGTAATCGAAACCGGTAAAATGTATAATGACATTGAACTTCCTTACGTAACATGAAACAAAATTGACAGAAGTCATTCAGCAACAGAAACACTCATCGACTCTTCATCACGGAGTCTGACAGTCATTATTTATCCGATTCCAGATCATCCAGAAGAAGACAGCTCTTGTGGCTAAAATTGCACCTCTTCACTTCACCTATCCTCTTCACTCTTCTCATTACATAACTATTGACGTAAACGAATTCTACCCTTTTTTTCGTTTCCTATTCATCCAAAATACGAATATTTCCGAAGACTTCTGATGTTCTGATTAGCTGATTGTAACTTATAAATAGAAACTACTTCACATAATGGAAAATACTCAAGAAAATTCAGAAGCGCCAAATCCCGTACAACAATCCGAACCAACCTCAAGTTAGTAACAATTTTCTTAGAAGTTAAAATCTCTAAATATAGTAACTACAATTAACCGCGTATAATTACTGGAACTACTGTGGAACTAACTTACTGTTTATTAGGGAGTATTCAAAGTTCAGCTGTTTATTTTATCCATAGATTATTTGTTGCTATTATTCTATCTGGTTGTTGTTATGTATTGCGTTCCTTATTTACAAAACTTTTTCTAAAATTACTGTGTTTTTATTAAGTAATTGGTAAATTGCTTTTGAAAATGATTAGGTAAGAATTGACCGTTCGTACGTAATTATGAATTTTTTGCCTTGACTTTGGTAATACGTTCGTATTTAAGTTTTAGTAACGTACACAATTATTGTTGAAGTCGGCTTCAGCCGATTACCTTTTCAAATTCGCAAATGTCAAAAATTGTTTCCTGATAATTATATTGAAATATTTTCTGTTTTAGACCGTACATTTCTTACTGAATTTCATTTTACACTTTACATTTATGTAACGTAAAATAGGAAAATCATTTACAGCCCTCTGAACCCTATAAACCATCCACATTTACATTTACCAGTACTTTGGTGATGTCATTATTAATTATCTATACAAAAAACAATAAGGTGGTTGTTACTTGTGTTTTTAGCAACTGCAGCTCCTGTAACTCCTGTACCTGCGGAATCCCATCATGAGCCGGATCCAAAAGAAACAGTTGTCGCCTTGGAGAAAACAATTGCGGATCTTAATGCAGATTTTGGAGCTAAGAGAGCAAAATTCAAAGAACTTTTTATGCAGAAAGAAGGTTAGAAAATATGTGTTTAACTCTTTAGGTAATTTGCTCCCATACAATTCTGTGTTCACAGCCTAGGTTTTCGCATCTGTCATCATCTGTCATTTCATTAGTAATACGTGTACCTGACAAATGTGTCGTCTACCTTGTCTGGCATTTTATACCCTCTACGTTCTAACGGGTTAAGAAGTTATATAACTCTAATATTAATAATTGAAATATTTTATTTGAATGATATAATTATCCGTTATCAATTTATTTTGTTAATTGTTTTGTTTCACTATTGTGTCTATAATGGCAATCTCAAATTTTGAGACAACAAATAAATATATATTTACTAGTTCAGGATATAAATTGGTTAAATTATTAGATGATTAAACGTGTACTTAACGGAGATAGAATAGCATTTACTGTCACTACTATTTATTATTTATTTTCAATCACACTGCAAGCAGAAGTTGATAATTACGAAACGAGATGAAAAACTTTGAAAACTAACTACTTACTTTAATTATATTTTGACAGAGGAGCTGAAGCGAGAACAAGAGAGTCGAGAAAAGATGGAAGTAGAAATTCGAAAACTACAAGCGGAATTAGATGACACTAAAAGTCAAGTCACAATAGCTGAGTTGTCTAAAGAAAATGAAATTGAACTAGAACGTCAGAGAAGTCAGCGTGAAGTAATCGAGATTCGAAAATGTTATGAGGGTACGTACAACAACCAGTATAATAAGTCGTATCATATTATTTGCATAAAGCTGTAGTGTGAACTAGTAATCATTTTATGATTTCATTTCCTTTAAGATAAATTAATACGTAGTGATATCATGTATGCGTATCGAGTCAGCTATAAATGATTTAATGTGGCTTTTTTGTGGTTAATTTGCGGTTGAGTAGATTCCCGTAGTAACATTGACGCAGAATTACAACGACTTAGATTGGTAAATAGTAAATTAGAAGCGGATTTAAATGAAGTCAGAATTCATTTAGCACCTCATGCTGCAAGTTCAGAAGTTAGTCCAGGAGCCGTTCTTTCAGCGATGACAAAATCCCTTGCAAGAAAACTTAATTCCACCATGTCTGCTAGCAACGACAGTTTGCATGACATTGAAGAATCTTCAAAATCTAAACCATCGTCTAAATATGTGAGTTTTACTATTTTCAACTTTCAAGCTTCTATAAAAGTCACATCAGAAGAGAATTATGTCATCACTATTATATTATTTAGGCCCACGAAGACGCAGAAATGCTTCGATCTCTGGTTATTCAATTGGAAGAAGAAATTACAGCCTTAAAAGACAAAGTTCGAAATTCAGATGACCAGTTAGCTGCTTTGCAAAATGCCCAAGCATCTTTGGTCAAGGGGAATGATGTCTTAACAGAGTTGTTTCAGGAGGGGAAAGATGTACAAGGAGTTTTGACTCAAATGGATGATAAGGTATAAAATGATTTATATTTTTTTCTAATAAATCGAGATGATTAATCATCGACTATATGTGATATATATTGTTGTATTCGTATCCAGCTTCGTGAAACTAGAAGTGGGTTAGAAGCTGAGAAATCTTCCCGAGCAGATCTTGAAATGTACGTTGCATTAGTGAATGCGCAGAAAACTTTGCTTCAAGAAGATCTTGAGAAAACGAAATTGCAGTTGAAAGAGTTAAGACAAAGGTCAGGGAGAAAATAGTTTTACTTTAAAGTTGTGAACCATTCCTTCAATCTTTAGTTAACTCTTTCTTTAGTTACGATATAAATCAGTGCTGAAGTTATTTGTTAATTTGCAGCCATGAAGAAGAAAAGAAAAACCACGATGATTTAAAGGAAACATGGAAAAAGGCAAATGACCAATTTGTTCAGACGCAGGACGCTTACAAGTCGACTATCCGACAGCTCAAGGATATAATGACACCAAATCAACTAGAACAAATTAAAGTGGGAGAAACAATGATGTCACCTCCGATGTCACCTGTAGAAAAATCCCAAGATAAGGTAGCACAATTAATAGAATAATAATATGCTTTCACCCCTATCATTTACCTTGAATCACTATTAATACATTTTGGCGTTACCTGATTTTTAGACTGAACAAACCCATCGCAATGCGGGTGAAGAATGCAAAAAACCTGACCACTGCGACGAATGTGAAAAAAGTCAAGCAACTATAGAAAAACTTCGTAGCGAACTTCACAAGGCAGCGACACTTCGAAATGAAACGGAGGAAGAATGGAACAGAATTTGTCAAGAACTGCAGGTAAATTTAACTGACCTTTTGTACAAATACATGACACAGGTTATCAATATGTATATCTTGTTCAGTTATTTATAAATAGTGTGAAAATTTGCAGATGCTTGAAGCTCAAATTAATACTTATAATTTTATTAACTGCAAGTAGCATATCTTGTTATTTTAGTTTACAATGGAAGTTAGCAATCACATCTGTGCAAAAGCATATGCAAAGAAAGGCTAAGTTTAAAATGTGTGAAATACAAAAATATATCGTCGAGTCACTAATCTGTAATGCTTTTGCAAACTAAAACGAATGTGTTCTAAACACCTTTGATCTTTGATTCCTGTAAACTATTTATAGTTTTATTCTTCCAGCGTTCACACACTTATTCTCGTTCTCTATTATTTGTTTGTTATAAGTATTGCCAGTTGCACTTATTATGAGGTGAGTCAACTCTGTATATTGTAAATACAGGTCATTTGTTTTCTTTTCAGGGCAAATTGGGGGCAGTTGAAGATCAAGTCGGAACATACGAACTTCTTTTGCTGGAATTGAACATTTGGTGTCAACAATCAATTCAAAATATGGAAGAACAAAACAAAAGATTGGTATTTGAAAGAGACAGCGTTCAAAAGAAAATTGAAGCGTATGTTAAATTTAATTCAATTGTATTTTGAGTAATTTTCCAAGTGAACTGCATCTAACATTAACAATGTATTATTATCTTAGATTGGAGTTTGATAATGATAATTTAAAAGGGAAGCACGTAGCTCATTCACATCAACTTCAAAACGAGTACATTTCCCTTCCAACCAATGTTATGGTTAGTCAAAGCTCGAAATTAAGTATTTGTTTTTTTGTACACACAAAATCATTTGGAAGTATAATAATTTTATTTGAAATTTAAGGACTTACATGAAATGGTTTTACGACTCAAAGAAGAGTTAATAAGCGTAAAAGTGGGGAAAGAACAAATAGAAGGCGAATTTAAGTTCCTAAGAGATCAAGTTCAAATGGAAGAACAAGAGAAGAGGGGTATTGAGGAGAATTTGAATGCTGAAATTAATAATTTAAGGTTGGTCTTTATTTAATAGTGCCAAAATGCTTAAAACTTAACTTAACTTTTTTTAACATGATGTTTTTCTTAATGTTTTAGAGAACGTTTGAGTGAGTGTAAACAAGTTATTGATAAACACCACGAAGAAACAAAACGTCATGATAAAGCTATTCATGAACTGAAATCGAAGTTATTGACATCTGAAGCCCAGTATGGAAAAACCTCACAAGTGTATAAAGTTAATGAGGAGCTAACGAGGGATAAGGTTAGTCGACTAATGCCTATATCTGAAAAAATTGTCAAAAATATACTTTTACTTGAGATTAGATACCGTGCATGTATCAAATTGAGTATAATTTATACAATATGTTTTATGAAACAGGAAAATTTGCAGAGAGAAACTTCGGAGTTGCAAAACAAAATATCAACTTTGAGAAAAGAGTTAACAAATAGTGAAGAACTGCAAAAGGATTTGATTGCTTTGTCAAAGAGTCTTCAAATGGGGCTGGAATCCATTCGTCAAGCTGAAACTGAAGTGAGGTGGCAACATCCAGACGACATATCCGTTTGTCAAACTTGCAAGAAGGGATTAAACGATAATAAAGACAAGGTAAATCTATTCATTCGATTTTACACGCAGGACGTAATTGGTTGTTTTGATCTGACGAAGTATCTAATTTATGCAATTTTGTATTTTTATTTAGCATTCTTGCAACCACTGTGGTAAAATAATGTGCGGTGAATGTCTTAATAGAACAGTGCGTAGAGGAACACGAGATTACCATGTGTGTGGTTTCTGTCATACAATTTTAGCTCACGACTCGCCTCCTTACTTTTCTACTGAACCTCCGCATTCACCAGATTAAAGGTTTTATTACGCTTAAGTTAAAATTGAATTAAATAATAATAATGTTAAATAACTACACCATCGAACCTTACAATTTCTAGTGTTTCCGTTAATAGGAACATGTTACGGTTCATTTCGATTACAGTGAACCTGTGCGTACGTTTCATTCCATTGGAAAGGTATCGAAATGCTAATAATAACCATAAGACAAGTTTGTTAATTAATTGTTTTACTAAATTATTAAACTATTCGTAAAAGTCAATGTTACTGACACTCGCTGATCATTATAATTTATGAATCCTGTCAATAATCCTGTGTACCTTATACACTTACAATTAATTAATACTTACTGAATTTCCTAAATAGTTGCATGGGAAAATATTTATCGCAAATTAAATCAGTAGTAATCCAAAAACTACTTTTAAATTACAATGACATGGTCGTCAATGTTCAACTTTTTTCAAATGTGGTATGCATGTATGTTGCAATAATATATTTATACTGTGTACTGTGTAAGTAGGAGTAGTGGTAATGTAAAAATGGATTTCATCTCATCTCATAATCCTGCAATAGACAAATCACGAGTCAAACGAAGCGTCCTTGATCATAGTAATAATTTTTCTTATTATATTAAAAGCGTCCTGCATCCTTTCAATCGGATGTTTGAACGGTTACTGTTCATTTAGTTGTATGGTATAAACTTAATCCAGTATTACAATTATGTTCATCGCGCCATGCCACCAACTGTATGTAATAATGAATAATGCCTTTCGATAATTTATAAAAATAATTTTAGCACTCCACACTTAATACCTTAAAGCTTAATAACAGGACGTATTAAGTGTACAATAATGTATATTATTTATTCATCACATTCAATAAAACAAATCAACTTATAGCACCAGAACGGTTTCTTGTAATAAAATGGTAATATTAATAATTACGTACATAATATATTATAAAATAACCTAAACGCAATAATAATATTATTACAAAACTCTAATCTGCTGTCACAGTCATTAATGGGGTCACAATCATTCCATAGTACCTAAGTTAGTTGAGTATGTCACGGAGGCAGAAGTCAAAAACATTGAGGAAAAGGTACCATATTATTTAACAAACATCTTTGTATAAAAAGTTTTAGTATATCATTCCTGGGTGAAAGTCGGAGCGATGGAAGAAAACATTGGGGTTTATGGTAGAGATCGTGGGTTCCAATGTCGTGTATACATTTCCATCTAAAATCACATCACACACTTAATTAGACTTGGACGATTTCAATTTCAAATTGAGCTATGCATATAATTAATTTGAGTTATGTGTGAATCCTCAAGCTTTTCTTTCGTTATTATAAGTAGCTGTGTTAATAAGCAAACACTTTATTCCAAATATAGTATAAGGTAGATCAGAAGATACATATACCGGTCATATATGTAGGCGTTTAATAATATTACAATAATTACACTGACAGATCTTTAGAACCGTCTAGCATTATTGTAGGTTAGTGCAGGTTTTTAGCTGTACAACCTGCAAATACAGATTTAGTCACTTTTCAACGCACATAACCCCAATAAACATTCATCAGTGTTCTCCCCATGCCCTTGCCCCGGAGATCTGTTAATTTTAGTTAGTATAATAGCAGTAGAACCATTTTCATCTTTCAAATAAACTTCTTGACCAGAGTAATGTAATATTATTAGCTGCTTTGGCTTTACCCTCACCGTTCAATGTTCATTTTAGTTCAAAGTATCAATACATTAGTAATTCAGAAGCGAACACGTTGGGAACCATTAAGTCAAGAATTATGAAGTTTTTTTAATGATATAATGAACGCATGCCGTTGGATTGTGTTATTCCCTACGTAATCCCTGGCAATATCCATTTGGAAAAGAAAAAGAACAGTGTGGCAAGTGATAGTGTAGTCAGGAGGGAAGGGTATTTTTAAGCTTATAAAGGAGATGCTTTCAAAGCAAATATTAAAATGTGTAGTAGTTGGGTGTGAACTTTATTCGGAGGTTATCATAATTTGAAAAATTAAATAAATAATAAAATAGATTTACAACAGAAAACTGCCTCTTTGCACCAAATAAAGCTCAAATTACCTGTTTTATTTGAAGGATAGTAAATGTAGGGAGTGTATCTGTAGTTGTTCGATAAACGATAAAAATGTCCGTTGGACAAATCATCTACAATTTCAAAAACGGGCAGTTAAGAAAAATTAACATTGAGTTTAATTATGTGCTCAGCAGACAGCGGTGGTACTGCGTATTTTGTGCAAATTATTTTTCCTGATATGGTGAGACAGCAGAAAATAAGAATTTTAAATGTTCAACACTATTCATATTCATTTCTCGTAAGCAACCAGAGAGACTTAACACAATTGTCAGGAATCTCAATCTCAACATTATACAATTCAATAATATTCGGTTTTCCTTCAACTTAAACCATGATTTCTTCGATCTCTGTCTGGTGTTACCATTATAATCAACAAATAGTAAACATTCGCAGCGTGCATCTCGCCCAGATCACATATAATTTACTGTGTCCATGTCTTCAACGTTATTTGGCATATTTTGATTCACTTCTACGCATCAAATTTACAGAAAATATCATGAAATGTGAATTTTTGATCAAATACCTCCGAATAGTGCAGTTTTATATGTCTTTGAGGGCTTAAAGTGGAAAAACGAGGGAGAGTATCCTGAGCATTGATCCTCTTGGTCTTCTAAATACATTCCTTCTTTACCCATAGCAGCTAATTGTCTTCCCTATTATAGTAGGTAATAGAAAGTTACATTTGTTCACGAATTTCACTCTGCACGACCGTTGAATATAAAAGACTTACCTTCGGCATAAACATTATGAGAAAAGTGGCTAAGCTTTGAGCAACCAAACCAAAGGCGACACATGCATCCTGATGCCTTCCCTGTACAAACATTTGCACCATGAAAAAGATTACATTATTAATTCCATTCATATTTTGTAATTCCCTACAACTTTGATTCATTTATTACAAATCAGATTTTAATTATGTGATGCGATTAAATAATTCTAATTGGCACAGCATCAGTCAGTAAGGAAGGGAAAGTGAAAAAGATTACCTGAAGAATCCAACCAGCAACTGTCCACGATATCCATATAGGGACGCTCACCAAAATAGAAATTCCTATGTATGTAGACTCCCTATAATTTTCTCTTATTCCACGGGCTTTTAAAGCCAAGACTCCAACCACCACAATTAGGAAGGCGATGTACGAGAGTGTCATCAGAAGATGGGAATAAGATGATCCACATTGCGCCCACAAAGGTCCACCAAGTGCAGCTCCCTGAAACAAACAATTGGAAAATCCTATTAAATAAGTTTCTCATCTTGTTGTTTATCATCGAAACCATAATGGCACAATTGTATGTACCAAGGTACTTTATGTCACGCAACTTATAAAAAGATGTCCTACAAACATAGAATATTTACATATTTACAAATCAATCTACCATGCATGCAATTGTCTCAATATATGTGAATAAAAGTGGTTCATGATATGTCACAGAAAACTTCTTCTTATAATTACAAGCAAATAGTAACACTGTAATCTTCACTGTGCACTATGGGGTACCATTCTGTATCGTGTATCCCGCTGTTATGTAATACTTTTAATTCGAAAACATCTTTTTAGTCATGAAACAGCTAACCATTATTTCTGACAACACAAAAGAGACTGTCTCCGTAACACTATTGAAAGTTAAGAAACAATTAGTTGAAGCACCATAATATAATATTTCTCTGTTATACATAGTGCATGTTTCAGAGACTTATACATTGTATAATTAACTGATGACAAAATAATACGTTTTTCTATAAATGCGTAATGTGACTAGATTTTACACTATACTATATTATATTATACTTAATGCAATAAATCACTACCCCATTGAATTAAGTAAGTGATTTTCTTGAACTTGTTGTGAATACATCGTTTACATGAAAATGCAAATACAATAAGAGTTAATACAAGACAACATGCTTTCTAAAAGCCATAATAAAGCATGGATGGGCAATGAAAGAATTTGTAAGCAAACTGGGGCGAGAGATGCTCTCACACAAATCGAAACAAAACGGGTGACAGTGACAGACAGATCAGTGTCAGGTAGAGTCAATGGATGTCTACTCAAGGTTAATGGTGATACTGTTTGATTGTGTGATGACAATGTTGTGGATGAATTTAAAATGCTCCTGTCGACATAGCACCACCTTACCAGTATTAACCACCATTCCAACAGAAAGGCACCACAATTTTGTACTCTTTACAGTATTTGACTAAAATGAATCACTTTCATCCAATAATATATTTACTTTGTTTCGCTTTTCTGTGGTTGTGGTTGTTTTAATTCGTTGTTTATACAGTACAAATACAACCCAAGCTTTTACTTCGACATTCTCTCATGTCAACTTTCAGTTTGCTAACTTTCAGTTCTTTAATATATTATAAATGAACTTCTTCAAGAAAGTATAAAAATATATTACAGTGAAATACTAATAAATGCTTGTATGTAAAGCACACAGAATTGTTTTCAAAATAGGTATTTTTATGCTAAATATGAGAAAATCTGAAGATGGCCAATAATTATCTAGCTTCTATATGAGCTCACAATCGGTAGAATTAATATAAAAGTCATTGCATTTTGCTGAGAAATTTCTTTATGAATATTCATTTAAAGAAACCGTGAAAATATTCCCAAGAATATTTTCAAAACCTTTAGAAAGAATCGTTGCAATGTTGCAAAGACAATATCATTTAATGTACTTTAAACATTTTAAAATTATTAGCAGTTAAGTATTTTTATAAAATGTTAATCATGTCGCTAGGATTTAAATTGAGTTTAAATGAAATCAAACATAAGGCTTGATGTGCACAAAGCTATAATTTCTTATATTGTACAACTTCTGTTCATAAATTCTACGTGATGCATTACCTTCAAATGTGATTACTCTTTTATAAGTATTGTCTGAAATGGTTTCTTTTGTCTTGGTGTAACAATGTGTATTTATTCAATTGTGTCAAAAATGAATCTTATTTTCGGTTCTCCCTATTCTTTGAAAAAATGTGAACAGAGTTTGTAACTTTATCTCATTTTCCCCAATTTAAATGGACTAGAAAAAATTTCATTTATTCCACTAGAGATAATGAGAATAAAGTGACTCAAAACGCTACATGTGCTCATCACTAACATCTTGATCTGTGTTTTATCGTATTGCTTTTATGTTATGCATATCGCTTGATCTCTGTATGTACAAGCACTACAAGCTGATAACTCGTATGTAAACTTGATTCACTTATTATTCTACTAATGAATCTTGATAAAAAATGACCAGGTCATGATCGTGAATCAAACGGAAATCTTTGCGTTCTATTTTCATGATTGAATTGTGCATTGCAATAAAGAAATTGATTGTAGGTCACTCTCATAATAATTTACTTATTTATCTTCAGTTAAAAGATTAGCTTTCGAAAATACTCGAGTTTTATTCAACTCCTCTATCTTTTTCCTCTGATTACCAACCGCTTATTAGTTTATAATTTAAAGACAAGGCAGTGAGTAAATGTAGTAAACTAAAAGTACCAAGACTTTTTATAGAATAATAAATCCTTTAATAGCCGTCATCTGAATAGTAAAAATACAAGCACTTATACTTATAGTGAGTATAAACTGTTATAAACGATGGTGGAAATGATACGCACCCAATACATAAAATACTGCAAGTACATTTCTGTATTTATAAAAGACACGCGTCGGATGTGTGCCTTGACTTCTTCTACAATACTTATTTAAAACTATAACCAACTTATAATGAAAAGGAAATCGCTCATCTTTTAATCTATTAATATCTTCTGTAAGTCTGCACTAACTGAAGTGCATTATTGTATTTAACCATGCACTAACACCAACTCAAACACATATATACAACGATAATAAAGTCATTCTGTAGTCTGAACTGTTTAAAGCCACTGTCCGTGTCATTATTACCATTATTATCATCTTCTGCTAACTAAACGCTTGCAGCTCATTCGTGAATAGTGTATAGTAAATACTCTGCTCTATGTAAAGCATACGGTACAATATCTGTACGTATCCCTATCATTTATGTAGTTGCAGAAAACTAGAAGAATAAGAGACATAAAAAAGTCCCACATTACAAACGCGGATAAAAACCCACGATAATAAATTATAGTAGAAATTGGTCAATTAGTGCCGTGAAGATGATAATGAGAGTTAAAATATTTATAATAACTCTACCGCTACCGTGTAGATCTCAGTGCGGACATGAAATCAACATTAGCATCACTACACTTCTTCTACATTAGTTTTTAACGTGTAATTTAGTGAGTGAGTGAATAAACAGAAGATAGCGCATCATAATAAGTCGATACGTATACAAATACCCACGTACTATATTATAATAAATGCAAAGGATTTCTATGTTAACCTATTTATTAATTTAATTACAGAGGTAACCTCTTCCTTTCAAATCTGGTGCACAGATTGAATGTTTGTATTAATTAATTAGCATTACCTCTTTATGTATAATTGTAGTACTTGTGCGAGCACAGATTCACATAACTGTGGCTTAATTGGTAAAACGTTAAAAATGCCTTACAATGAGTTTAGAACTTAAAAATATGCAGAAGCAAAATGAATGAACATATAAGAATAACAAACGTACAATTATTATTATTACTACTAATTATAACCATTTTCTACTTTTTAGTAATGCACAAATAAAATGATATTAGTATATGGAAAATAAAATGATATTGTATAGAAAATAAAGGTATTTTGCTTACTGTGAGGAATGGGGGATATACGATGGCCCATTGTGTGTCGATGCTGACTTGTACCAGAACCGCAAAGAGTAGGAGGAACCCTTGATACGAAGCTGGAAGGTAAACTCCGCTGTCCAAGCTCAAGAGGAAGACGCATTTGACCATCAGAACAGAAAAGATGAGGCTGTATGCAATTCCAAGTCCGAGTCGACCAAGGAAGCAGCCTGTTACCGATGGACAAATGGCAAATATGAGAGCTATGGCGGAACACAAGAATAATCCAAAAAGAAGCATCTGTCCCAGAAACAAATGACGTCTGGATGGACCTCTGGCTTTGCAAAGGACGTACACCTCGAATAAAACAATCAGGAGAATATTTAAGGACGCAAAGGCCAAGAGAGGAATTGTCCAAACTTCTCTCTTCAAGAAGCCGCCCATAATGTTATTTTTGAATTCAGTTGAGTCAACTTCCGGGGCCCACATTCGTATCCAGGAATCCTCGGAGTCACTATGCCCGGAACTGCTGCTGCCACTACTCCCGCTCATGTTGTTGCTGCCGTGTCCATATCGACTGTCGTTTTTGTCTGCGTCTCTAAGAAGACTGTGCTGTTGATGATGATGGTGCTGGTTGTTGTTGTTGTGGTGGTGGTGGTGTTGGTTGTGGTGGTGAGGCTGATGGCGCTCAGGCATATCTGTCAACAAGGATGCTCGTGAATTCCAAGTTAAATTTGTTACAGATTCGGTCTGATTATTAATGCCATTATTGCCACTACCAGCATTACGTCTGGCTGAAGGGGGAGGAGGAGCTGCCACAGTTGGAGATTGAGATTTCTCATTATTCAATGATATTTGTGCGAAGGCAAAGGTGGGAGCGTAGGAAGATGTAGGTGCTGCAGATGATGATAACGATGATCTCTGACTATTTCTGTTTGTGTGAGACACGATACCTCTTCTGTTGTTGTTAATGTTTGCGTTGGTGATGGGGTTGACTGGTTGGTTGCTTTTGCTGCTTATGTTTATCGTGCTTCTGGGTGAAATTGAGACCGAACCGGTTGCAGTTACTGAAGATCGTGAGACCCGTGACATCGTTAGCAAGTCATGGGGGTTTTGGATTGGGATGTTTTCTTTGGGTAAAGATTGCACATTGATTTTGTGAGACAAAACGTGGATTGAGGAGGAACACATGTAAAGACTCAGAATGAGTAGACATATCGAAAAACAATTACTATGTCCCATCATCCTCAGATTCTCTTCTACTTAATTTCCCAATGTCACCTCTGCATTTAATCTTCTTCTTCGTCCAACACCGGCTCCCGTCTTTCATTGAGAGTTGATTGACTGCCGACTAACACCCATGTCTTTCTCTCTTTGTCGAAAAACCAAGCACCTGTTTCGAAACAGTTACAAAACAACACGTCAATTCCAAATTTATGCAATTTTCAACAAGAAGCTAAATAGTAAATAGTTTGCATTTCAGCCAGTTAGTGGTAATAAGCCGCAACCGCAATGAAGGTCTTTTCGTGCAACATGCCATTTCAGTGTAATGTACCGTTCAATTCATTTGGCATAAGCATTTATCATTTGCATAAATATTTTCATGTGGTGTTTTCATTTCAATTTTAGCGAGTGATGCCATAAAAGACAAGTACAGGGTTACTTCACCAACAGTTAATTAATGCAATAATAACGAAACTGTTTTCTGAGGACAATGAAAGTCTTTCACCTTTCAATTTCAGTGTCTTCTTCAGCTATTTCATAATTAATCATGAAATATTATCATTTTTTCTCTTGCGTCACGATTCTCAACTTACACCATACATGTTAAAGACTAGAAGAGTACCTAGACCTAGAAGACTGCTCCGACTCGCTATAATATTATTACCGGAAACTTACACTTTCAATAAAAACACTGTACACATGCACGCATCATCGGGCATTAATAAGATAGGCATCTGACACACGGCATATTATTATTATGAAAGAATTAATGAAATACAGTTCGAATTTAGACAGTTCCTCATTCCTTTCGTATTACGGAGATTTACAAATAATGCACTGGAGAGCAATAAATTTAGAGCATTTAGACAATTACTGCATACTGAAACCTTTATTCCCACAGTATTATGAAATTATGAAGTAAAAGACTTCATAGTATATTGTTCTTAAAAATTATATTCACGAATACATTTTAAAGGTGCACATACTTTTATAAAGGTACTTTAATTAGAACAAATTAATTGCCATGAAATGAAACCATTTAAAAGCCAAAAGTTGTGTAAAAAATGAAGCAAATTAATTTCAGACAATTTTAGGCCTTTCTGAGTGTAAATTAATCGTGGGTCGTGCACTTAGGTAATAATAATTATTATACATTTTGCTCCATAATATGAAGTAGTAAAAATAACGTGCAAATGTTAAGTTTCATAATATGATTAATAACACGCCTCCATACATTCATTATGCATAATATCTGATCAACTTGTCTCACCCCATAAAAAGGTTCGTAAAGAATAAATGTATAAGAACCGTGTAGTGTCATGTCAGGATATATTACGTATGTTATTATTATGTGTGTTTCTCGCAAAGCAGGTTAAAAATGTTGTTTGTAGATTTAGTTAACAGACTACACCGCCTACATGATAAAGCTCAGCATTTTTCCCAAAGAACGGAACACATAAGAAGTTAAGATCAAGTCTTCACATCCTAATCTTGGCTTTACTGTAAAGTAAGATGTTTCCAATTTACACCGTAACACTGATAATTATTAGAAGCAACCTGTTGTGCTAGCGGATCTATTTTCTGTTCATTCATTTCATTAATGGAGAAAGAATGGTTAAATGGTTAATATTATTGTAATTCTCACAAGTCTCATAATATCTCTTAACGTGTGCTGCATTACATGGTCCATTAATGTTGTCTTCCTTGGTTCTTCTGTTGGTATAAATGTTTTAACGGTTATCGTGTATAATGATGCTTTAAGAATTATTTCATTAAGGAGTTTCAGAATTGAAAGACAATTTTTATCTCTGGGATGTTAAGTGAGGACATAAAAATAGCTGTAAATTCGTCCTTGCGTTAACTCCACTGCAGTTGCATCGTATGTTAAATGATGTTTTTTTCCGTTTTATCTGATAATTATTAACCTTTTGAGTCATCCTGAGGAAACTAAATCTACTGTGACAGTGTGAGGTTCATAATAAAATTGCATGAACTGGTTTGTTTAATTTCTGTCATATAAAAGTATAATTTACACCAGGTTCTTCGTTACAAATGCAAGATAACAAAATTAAAAGTAGAATGAGTGCAACAGTTATATTGACACTGGAAATTTTCCAAAAGGTACATACTTGCAAGTAGAAGAAGCAAAAGGATATAATGGAACTTTTAATGGCAAGGACTAGTTTTAAACTCTTAATTTCTGGATTGTGTGCAACTGTAATAAGAAAAATGATATTTATAATACAAATAAAATGATTTAATTTATGCCTCTACAGATAATAAAATAAGTCTGTTTTTTATAAGTATGTAGTAAGTAATACATTCATACTATATAACACATCAGTTAGATAGTCGCTCTAAATCTCGAATTACTTATAATTTGAACAAATTAAGCATTTCCTCGGTCAATAATCAAATGTGTCTTTTATAACTAGACCACCTAAATTAATTGTAATGTAACATAATATGTGTATAAGTAATATGCTGTTTATAAGATGACCTTCTTTTTAAGAAATACGGATTAATATGAAAGGTTTTTACATAAGGATGTTGTATAAAAACTATATTTTATGCAAGTACATATAACTACATAGATACTTGCAATCAAAGAACGTATTAAACAATTTTCATTGATAATGCAGTTCTGCAGTTAAGAACGGGTAAGAAAGTAAAGTCCTGTACACTTACTATCACTGAATATAATAAGATGAATTGATGGATACTATCACACATCGTAAATGTTATCAATAAATTTCCATATCTCCGTTTGCAGAAATCTTTTAATTTAGCATTCATTCATCCTCTAGCGAAGAATGAAGATTTAAGTATGGTGTTACACACATAATCCCTAATTTTACATCTAAATCCAAAAATCCTTGTTATCTACCTAATGGAAATAAAAGTGGGTGGCTACATTGAAAAGTAACACTTTTTACACATATCTAGCATAGTTTATATTTTATGAAATAGTTTAATATACTTATGATAATTTTCATTATTGTATTCGTTTTCATGAATGCATATAATATAGCATTCCCTTGTGGGAAATGAAATAACTGCATTATAAATTATAATGATTGATTGCAACAGTGATAAAATATTTATCAGATGGAATTATTTCACATGCAGTACTTTGGTGTTAAAATACAGGTATAATATGGGCTATTTGCAATAAATTGTTTCATTTTATTTTTATTAGATTACTACATTTCCTCAATCCACATAATTTATTTGCCGTTTCATCTTACTTCACTATTAACCTTTGCCGGAATGCACAGAAAATATAAAACAGCCAGTATAATACTGTGAGCACCTGTGATAAAAATTATCATACTCATTAAAGCCAACAGGAAGATGAGTAAAACAAATAATGACGAATGACTATATAAATCTAAGAAGGCATGAGGCTGCTGACGTCATTATCAATAAGTTTAAAGACGAGTAGAGCAGTTTAACATAAATTAATTATAATCCCCCAATGAATAATCATTTTTCTTTCTGTTAACTTAAGACTACGGTGCACTTCCACTACACGAACATCTTTGTAGATGAACCGTAATTATTTTATTCTAGCTGATGATAATATTGATATTTAATGGCATATTAATTTTCAAGGCTTACAAAATATCAGTGCATAACAGTAATAAAACAGGATACTTTGTTGAAAATTTGTAATGCAACATTTGCTTTCCTTGCGGGGCCGCTTCAAATGTCCATTCCATTAGTGCGATTAGATTATCATTTTCTTTCATTGCATTCGAACGTAAGGTGGAAATACCTCGTAGAGGAAGATAAAAACTCACGTTGAAACTGCTTATACTGTATAACGTTACAGTTACAATATGCTAATCAACACATGCTTACATTTTTACAAGCTCTGTGGAATTTTTATCTGCAAACAACTCTGAGAGTACGGATTCTGCCTTTTACTACTACCATTATATCCTTGATCAACCAAGATTCTACACAGAATAGACAAAGAGAATGAAAGTAAATAAGTCTGTGATAATAACACGCTTCATTATAATATTGCCAGAGCTACTGTTTAAAGCGTTTATTGCTATATTGCTATGTTAAACGTGGCTGAATTACATTGACATCCCTTCCCTTGCCCACAGGACATTATTATTTCTACCAGAAGTGCGATCTCTGGCTTTGCATGCAGTTATTCACTTTCCTTATTATCTTCCCAATCAATTCATCAATGCAACGCAATCTCGTGTACTTACACCACCATCATGACTAATATTTTATTTAATCTCCCAGCTACTATATAATTAATACTTCCAACCTAAGTACAATAAAAACCTGAATTATCCGTATTATATGCAAACATGTTTGACAGAGCAAATACATAGCTGTTTTTTCCTCGAATTCTTTCATTTTACTCAATAACATTAAGAGAAATAAATCTGAATGAATATCTTCATTATGCAATGTATATAGCATAAAAAACTGTACAGTAAGTGGAAATACATAGCAGTTAAATACTTTATGCGTAAAAATTACTGCATGTACAATGATCATAAACCAACAACATACCTTCAAAGCATTTTTTAGAATTGTAACGAGCTATTTTATCTGTGAGAGTCACCGACTTGTTAAACGTCAAAAATAAATCCGTCTCTAGCTTTCAGTCTATACCTACATGAATGTAACCTTTACTGAAAAGCAAGATCAAATCCTAACACAAATTGATTAAAATACTTTTGTTGTGGGATATTTTTCTTAATCGCAATCAACTACAAATTGTATGACATTGTTCATTAAGCTGAAAAACAAAAAATTCTCATAGTTTCATTTTTTATCATTATTGTAATACCAGGTCTGGTTTATCATACACACTATAGTACTGGGGTATACTGACAGACTAATGACATTATACCCCAGTGTGTAATCAAAAATTAAAATAGAAATGTTGTCACACTGATATCAAGCAAGTTCTCAAACTGTTACTTGTGTGTGCAGTTATTCTACGCAAATTTCTAGAATACTGATTTAATTACTGCTACTGCGCTTTAATGTAAAAGATGAGACAAGCCGATAGCAATCAGAATATTCTGTACAGTTAGTTGACTTGCAATTTGACATGAGACAATTTGTCTTCTTGTATGTGTGGCAATAATGCGGCATGTATTGTTTAGGTGTTGTACTCCTGTCACTGGCTATCTTTCCTTATTGCACTTACAACTAACTATAACTGTTTCAATATCGACATATAATACACGCGGTATACAGGCGAATAAATACAATAATGTCTTTTACTACATATATAAGCTTTAATTTTATAAGTTAATGTATCTTTGTGAGAAAAGAACACCACGGCAGAATTTAACTGTTGTTATGAAGATAACAATGTTAAGTATGTTGTGTATTGTAAAGTAAATGTGATGCGTCGATTATCAACCATACAACGGTTCAGTTCGACTATGCGAACAGCGTCAGATTACGTAACAATATCGGAAAAGTGTCATTGCTCACAAGACAGCAATTGCGAATGTGAAAATGCATCAAGCACAAAAATAACTGAAGTATGGCATCATTCCAAACCATATAGAGCTGAATATTATTTGAATAGAGGAACATATATAGTGGAGACGTGATACAGATTAATGTATATCTGTAGAAAAATACTGAAGGTACGCTGCGTGAACGACAGCTGGTTAAAAAATTCCCAAACCATCATGTTCTAGTTCTGGTAGATTTACCCAACATTTTAAATTGCAATTTTGTCTGACAGGTTTTTCATATGAATTACTTTTTGATTCAAAATTGAAAACTTTATTGTAAAAACGCTTTCACCGCGACTTTTACTCATCCGTTTGAAAATTTTGTATGTATAAAGTTATCATTAATCGCTTCCAGACTCTACACTCTATTTAATTTATGAGACGTGTGACGAAATGTAAATCAGAGTAACAAATCGTGAAAAGCAGAAACTATAGAGTTTCATTCTAGATTCAACGTACGTATATCATCTCTATTTCATCGAGTAAGATTTCCGTGAATGAATTTGTCAAGCCGGATGTCATACACAAATTTGAGATTAGCATGAAAACCTTATAATATACTTCTCCTATATATTCATACTCTCATACCAAAACATCAACAAATATTGCGTAACAAGTCATAATTTGTGTTTGAGCATCATTTGACATTTTATATTTATTACGAGCTGTAACTTTCATTTTGAAGGAGAGAGAGAGACTACATGGATACAAACAAATTGTTTACATGTGTACAAAAATAAATTGTCCTTTTAAAATTGTTGCATTATTCACAGCATAATGTGGCATATCTCCATGTCTCGCTATATTGTCTGCTGCAATTCACAATTCATCACACCATTCTTCATAAAGTCATGCAGCTTTATAAAATCGATAAAATATTATTTCCGGATCTTTTCTTGGATACATCAAATGTCGATCTTTAGCACAAAATAACTGAACAATAAGTTCCAAAGACCAATTTCCCCAATTGTCGATCCAATTACGCAATTTATGTGAAACTCCTTTATTATTTATGCCCATCGTTTATTGTGTTCTCGTATTTAACGCGTTTACCATGTTAACATTTCATTCTTTCCGTCGAATTGTTCAACATAAAGTAAAATACTAAAATAAAATACTGTAATAAAAAATACTACCATATTAATATATACTGTAGGTGTATAGAATATACTATAGGAGTATTAAAATATACTGTAGGCGTAGGTGTATTCTTTCGGATTTTTCGTGCAAACGATTTTTGTATAGAAAAGAAATGGAAAGAATAATTGTGCTACATAATAATGTGGAATAGATTTTATTTGTACGCAATTGAATGTAATACCTAAATTACAAAGCCGCAACTTTCGGCTGCAACTGTATTTAATAGAAAAATGTTATTTCTGAGAAATTTCGGATAAGCTGAGCTCAACGCAAGCACGTTATCGTTATTGTTCCGTATCCTATCTGTAAAGTAGGTACCAACAGTAAAATTCCGTTGCGAGAATATTTGATAACACGAACATAACACCTACTAATAGGAAGTGGACAATCAGCAGCTACGTCTAACGTCTATGCGGTTGAAAAGAGCTAGCTGCAACTATAAGTTTGGCCCTATCCACTTGACTACCAACAACGGCCAACAATTAATACAAGTGATTTGTAATCCATCTGAAATGATTACGACGTGATATAAGTTGTAGGCTGAAGGAAGCTTATTATTTGATGCTAACTGAATGGTTTACCTAGCAAAGCTCAAAGCGTAAAATGTTTACTTGAGTTACGCTGCACTTGACCTTCGGAAATT
Source organism: Pogonognathellus flavescens (assembly GCA_019776165.1). Lineage (NCBI taxonomy): Eukaryota > Metazoa > Arthropoda > Collembola > Entomobryomorpha > Tomoceridae > Pogonognathellus > Pogonognathellus flavescens. The sequence continues at coordinate 28,229 of JABASD010001555.1, forward strand.
ATTAAAGTTCAATTGGTTAATCTCCACAGATAGATAGGTACAGATTTCAATTAAAACATTACATGTCTGCTGTTCTAATATTGTATAGTCGTATTGGAGTATGAGCACGAAGAAGATTGCGATCCTATCGTTCAACTTGTAAGGTTGCCAATTATAAGTGTACTACTAACTTCTGGCGATTAAAATAACTGCAAATAATGTAAGCATCTTCATTTGAGCAGCAGTCTTTCTACCTGTACACATAACGTAGGTATTACTATTATTATTATTATGTTTCACAACTAAAACTCGCCATACCTAAATGAATGACCTCCAGCACCGCATTTCTATACAAGTAAAATAATGTGCTTCTGGTATGTGTAAATGTCTATACAGATTTGCTGATTACTTTTTATTAGGATAGTGTAACCATGATAATGAAAACTATTAAGGCACGGCATGCATTTCGTGAAATACACCTTGTATCTTAATCCTGCTTAAAAGAATACCAGCACAAATTCCCAATTGCCAAAAACAAATGCACTCATACTTACTCAAGAAATACACGTGGAGCAGAGTATATTTATAATATTTATACGCTGTATATTTTACCATTGCGAAAACTCACAAGAATCTAGTTCTTGTTCTACTCTGTTGAACAGTACCGTTTATACCTATTAACAATAATTTAAGTCACTACGACTACCATACCCAGATACGTATCATCCATACAATTCTCAACAATCAAAAAGTCATCCTTTTCTGCCTTTGCCAGCAGTGTAGTGCAGCAGTAGCAGAATTATTGCCTCGCTTGAGACGTCGAACACACAGAATCTCTATCTGTTGTAATACAATAATGTTTTCCTATAAATAGCACATCATTCACCATGGTCTATAGTTATACTGCCTAGACCTGCTTGTTTCACTTGTAAATTGCAGTATTTTGAGATTGAGATTGAATTTTATTCTACTGTCTGTTATTGTACATAGTCATTGTACTTATAATATTGTACAGATGTGTACGTTTGTACTAAAAAACATGAAAAATCCGCTGAATTTTATGAAGAATTCGTTCTGCGTAAAGAAGACTCGGTCTAATGTAAATACAAACACGTCTGACTGTACGCAAATGATATTATTCAGTGTCAGTCTGTGTACTACACGCATTTCACATGCATCCTTAGTCAATAATAACAATGCAAACAAAGCGAAGATTCTTTAGTTAAGGACTACTTTTTCACAAACGCATAATAATATTATCTATATGCGTGTAGTATAACCTTTCAGTGTAACAGCAAACTAAAGTCACCGACTCATCTCATTATGCATTATGCTAAGGTTAACTTCAAGTAGTTTACACACTGGGTGTATAAATAATGTACCTATATGTTTAAGGTTTCAGTAATTGTTCAGATACCTCCTAGGGTATTAGCTTTTTACCTGATGTTGCAGATACTACTACTGCTACTACCACTACTACTACTACCACTACTACTAGGCGTATAGGTACCTACTAGTACCTACCATGAGAAATTTTTATATGCACTTTGCACACATACCTGTTGTATGTGTGTGTGAATGTGTGTGTTGCAGACACAGATTTATCTTCGCCGTAGAGCCACACAACAGCAGTGCAGTTTTTTATTTTCGTCAAATGTTTTGCTCTCCCAAATCTCATCCTTCGATCTCACATAATATATAAGAAAAACGTCTTCAGCCAGATATAAGTTACCTATATTTATATTATGTTGGAGCTTAACTCACCTCACTAAAACTTTATTGCTGTTTTCGTGGCTATGCACACATTTGTTGGTAGTGGTGGTAGATATTCTTATATTAGCACAGAGCACAATAATAATGCAATATAACACATTACACGCTAAAGTGTACACGTACTTACGTATAAAACACAAGTTCAGTGTACTATGTACAGCATTATTGTTTTGTGCATATGTATAGAAGGACTATAATGCAGCTTCATGAGTATTTTATGTTGTTTGTTGTGTTCTTCAGCTATAGAGAGATGCATTAATGGGGTTCTTCTGCTGTTTGTGTGTTTGTAAGTGAGTACGGTAGTAGTGTTATATTAGCAAGTTGTTTCTCTTTTTCATCACGGTCTGATTGTCAATGGCTCAGAAATGTAAACTGGTGACCGACAGGAGACGGGACAAAATATATATTTTCAGATTCAAGTGAACTAAATTGAACATTACATGCCCTGTAAACTATGTAAACTGGATAGGTACAATATAAGCTGTGTAGTAAACCATTCTCTGACTATACATACTCTCTGTACTAGCATGACTGTTACTGTTCATCTTTACGGCTTTGACAATTCTATTAATCCTTTCTTGCTCACAGTTAGTCTACATATTTCACATTCGATTTTATTCTCTTTTAGTAGTACTTAGTGGTAAGTAGGTAGGTGGATTCTTTTTTTAATACGCAGTAAAAGAACATGTGGCATTTCGGGACTTTGATTTCTCATTCACATGATTAGTTCAAAGACAATGATGTACTTTTTATAAAATACGTCTTTGATTAACGATAAACCGGTCAAAATCAGGTGTAAATAAACATCGCAATTTCGAAACATTTAAAATTGTGAGAAAAACTCGTTAAATAATTTTCACAATGTTTTAGCGTTGTTGAATTCAACTGCTTCTGTGACTTTGCCGATGCTGCAATAAAATCAAACATCATCAAATGATTTCATTTCACCATTTAATTTAATTTATGAAGTAGGCAATAATTAATTTAATTTATGAAGTAGGCAATGATTAATTTATGAAGTGGTCAATAATAAATTTATGAAGTGGTCAATAATAAATTTATGTAGTAGGCTACTTAACCTCATCTTCAAACGTAACGTCGCATAGGGCCTTAATAGTACACGTGTATGCAGTTTGAAATCATTATCTCAAACCGTGATCCCCTTGAGCTATGCTACATACGATGCAAACCTATTCGCATATAAGTTTCTTTAAGACACTTAATAATTGACTGACAAAGATGTTTTTCAACTAATTGTAATTGTATTGTAAAAGCTTATTTTCTACAAAGTTTCTAAGAAAGCTGGTTTCCTTACATGTCTCAAAATAATATGTATCGGTAAAGCTAATCTCACCACCACCGGTATATTTGTAGTAAGTTTATTTTTGGCAATAGATCTTCTGCGTTTACATACACCACAATGTTTTCTCTTGAACGCGTCTTGTTGTTTTTGTATTAAAACTCTATACGTTCGTTATACTATGTTAAATCTCGTTATACTAATGTATAACAATAACATATTATCCTTTAGTGATTATTTCAAAGAATGATAATAATGTGGTAGTTCTGTTTGTAAATGTATGTGCTGTACCGTATGAAAAGTGTGCGCAAAACAATATTATGGTAACTCTGTTTGTTTTTGGGAATTTTTCGTTTCTTGTTGTGGTATTATTGAAGATGGGTTGGATTTGGATAGGAGTAGGATGATCTGATGTTCTTTGGCAAACAATTGTTAGAGAAACGGCAGAGTGACCCAGTTCTATCAGTATGAATGCCTTCGTGTCTTTTGGAAAATAGAATGGACAAATATTTGTTAGTTCCAAAAGACTGTCACATTCTTTCGATTTCAACTGTGCATGTATTAACATTCCCACACACACAAGTGTGCTCACATTCACGCATACAAACATTTTGACTTGCAAATTGTAACTAATAATACATTCCATCGAAAGCAAAAGGAAAACAAACTGCGATTTCTAGTTTATTGTATTCCTACAAACAACCCACACAACATCGTCAATTGAACAGATTCATACTGTCTCACTATGAACTTAAGTTCCCAAAAAAGTTTTACCTATTCTAAATTTCTTTTTTCAGAGAGAAGCAGCCTCCTTACTAGTTCATTACCAAAAAACTCAAAGAACGTTTCAGTACACAAACTGTCAGCAATTTGTGACTTATTGTTAGGTAGTCATACTGAATGATGCATTTCAGAAAATTGTAAATTACATGAAATCAAATACAAATACCTTCATTCATTGTTAGAGAGGAACCACAAGAATCGAGTGGTAATTACCATTATTAAAAGATACTTGTCAGGACTCTTTCAAAAGGGAACAGTGTATATAACTCATTTTCAGTAAGACACTTATAATCATTCAATATGAAATACAAACTACTACTGTTTGACACATACCTTGATATCTATATACACATACACTGTAAGAAGTAAATTAGGTACAGTTAAGGCAATTTTTTGTAATGCTTTTTGCAAACTTAAAACTAATAATCGCTGAGAAATATAGATAATGGATTTATATGTACTCGTATGAGTGAACTATTTCTCGTAGTAGTTATAATAATAATGTAGAATAAATTAAATTTATCTGATCTGTGTATTATAACTTGTGGAGAATGAACAGACCACCTTTTACTTCTTGCAAGGACATTGCAATTTGCTAAGCTTTTCAGATTGTGTGGTTAAGATCCAAATTATGTGAAATACGAAATGTAGTTATTACTTCGCTAAACGATTATAATTCTTTTATGAAGTTAATCAGCACTAGGAATCTGCTGGGATAATTTCTTAGTTTTGGTGTATTATGGTGAAGCTAATGGTTTTTACCACTAGTGCGTGCACCGCCCGTGTACGTGTATTATATTCGTATTAGTCGTATAATGTACATATGATCATAATGTAGTTATAGCATAGCACATTTAGTTTGCCTGGCTAGCCTCAACATGGTCTGGTTGAGGGAAAGTCACAGAGCATGAAAGTACTGAAACCAGTTTTAACTTGCAAGTATGTGTATGAAAAATATTTTAATTTTTGCATTTTGCATGAAGAAAAAGAATAATGTAATGAAACTAGTAGGAATAGAGTGCACAGTGTTCGTGCGTATAGTCGGAGCAAATAGAAATAGGCGTGTGTAGCAAAAGAACGTCAAAAATCTCAAGTTAATGTACACACGTAGAACATTTTGAGTCTCTATATACATTTTTTGAGTCACAGTTCGCCATACTGACTGACTAAATGGGTATTTCTGGCTTTAATGAGCTTATTGTTACCTACTTGAGATATATTTTTCACAAGTCTTTTTATCTGCTACATTTATGTGTAGATATTGATGAGCCAACGACGGAAGACATTATTTAAGACGAGTGGCTGCAACGCTGACTGAGATATAGGGCCATCACACAAGTTTTGCTCTGCAGGTACCGACTTTGAGGAAGAGATTGGGATTTTGGGATTCGAGAGGAGACAGAGACAGTCTGAACATCTCATATCTGAAAATAGTATTGTGATGATGATTGTGATGAACTCAACTCACTCAGCACTAATAGTTGCCACAGAAGTAAAGCATGGGAACCAAATAGATATTATATACATCCACAACAAAACATGAATACCCAAATGTATGCTGATATCTGTTGTAATAGTTAGTAGTCCGTGAAATTCGAATATACATACGTACTTAAGAATTATATGGTCTGCGAAAGAAAGAACTGTAATTTGTTCGTTCATGTCTGGGGGTAGTGTGGTGTGTAAAACCATTCACCATCATTCTCGTAATTCTGTTCAAAATGCTTTTATCTTAAGTATGAGGCATATATAGAATGAATTGCTAGAATTCCACTTTGGCTGGTCAGTTAGCATCTCAAATCGTAATCGCTAACTCATCGCAATTCCCAACACACTCGCAAAAGTTGGGAACGAATCTGTCTACCTCTCGATTTGAGTCTCAAATCAAAAGAGAATCAAACTCTAAATACATACTTCGCTACGCAATTTACATTAATTGCTTAACCAAATGAGAAATAAATCATTGTAATGAAGTTGGATGCCCGCGGTGAATTAATCATTCCAAGTCTATAAACCATACAACCATATCCGAACGTGTTTGGGGTTTAGACTTCAAATATTAATGCAATAAAAACCTTAACTTTCACGAAATAATGGGCACTGAGTCGCTAATTTACATTTTTGTGTAATTATATAAAATTCTGATTGCATTCCTTCCATTTTTACCAACAATAAGAAAAAACTACGAACCAACACAAAACAAATATTAATGTGTAAGCTTGAGTATGTGGTGTGGAACGTATCGAATCACGCTCATTATTTTTAACCTCACCGAATGAATTTTTGTAAACATTGCATATAAATACAAACACAACATATATAAACAAATTAAATAACAGATAGATATGTACAGTGCACCACAGCATATTTTATGGTTAAATATTTACAACAACAATAGAACCAACTCTTAATAAAAATGGATTCGATCGTATCTCTATATATCTCTCACCGACTCACCTACTATCTATATTTAAGTACAATTACAAAGCTATATGCTACTACTACAGTACGTGGTTTCTTTCTATAGTAAAGCTGCTATTATTTTTCATGAGGTGAGAATAATGATAATATTTGGAAGACCTCAGTCGGCAGTCGGAGCCTCAACAATGAATCCTAATTCCACTTTTCTATTTACATTCTTACCCACCCACAAACAACAAAACCAAATCTGCAAAAATTCTTTCTCATTGTCAACTGTTGCATGATATAAGACTTGGCTACAGCTAATAAAAGAACATTCTACATTCCTAGTCCTGCATAAATTTCTGTTATCATTTACCTGTAAATAAATAACACAATCTAACAGGGATACATGCAATAATAACTTCCTAGGTACATTAAATTAAAATGAGTAATGAATGTATTAAGACTATAATGCACACGAGTTTGATTTTGTGCATGCTTTTTATTATTGATTACGATTTCTATTTCTCGAATTCCTTACCAGCAGAAAAGGATTTGTAAGACATAAATCATATTGGTCTGATACTACCAGCTTACATTTGCATGTACTAATATGTTACTACATGAAGTATGATATTTTTCAATTGTACACTCAGAACAGAACAAAGATGACAAGGAAAAATCTTTTAGAAACTGTTATGCATCAATTATCTAAATATCTTTAGACTGTTGGTACATTTTGGTAGGTACTTCTGTGTATAGGTATCACATGTAGCATTTGCATGCTAAGGATATTACTGTGTTGGCTGCTGTTGTTGGTGACGTTTTGTTGTTTTCTTTGCTCCACTAACAAATTTACTATCTAATTCCATTAGGAAAATTGAATAGGCAAATTGTTATGATCATATTATTATCTTTCATTTCATGTAAGTACACTGGTACCTAAACTCCTAATGTGAGTTCTTCGCTTTCTTTTGTTTAGCTGTAATCATTTGCAATTTATTATCCAAATTACCTGTACATTGAATAAATGTACAGTTGGCCAGTTGGTGCATAATACTTTCACCAAATAATCAACATTATTTATAAACAAATTTTACATCAACATCTAATAAAAAGTTCATGATTACTATTATTAGGCATCGTATTATTCTTTTAATGTAATGGTGAGAAGATGTATGTACACAAATATTCCTGTGTAGGTACGAGTGCCATCGTAATTGCCTTTTTCTTTATATGATACTGTCTTTATTTCTACTATCGTGCATTGGTCCGACCGTTCTAAAATAATACACAAGAACAAGATATACTCCTACTGTGTACAGGAAATTTATTAAATAATATTATCACATTAAAGGATGTAGTATAAATGACAATCAACTGAAAATTATCGCACAGAGTTTCCGACAAGACGGACATAACGGGATAATTTCCTATAGCTCCTAAACTCTATCATCTAATTAGTATTACAGATTGCATAGCTACAAAAATCTCCACAAGAAGGTCCAACTCGAAAAGTCTCGTTAGTCTCGTTTCTCATGATTCTATAACACTCCCAATTCCTAACTCAGAAAAGTTACAAGAAAGATCTCTATTTTGTTTAGTACCGATTCTCGGGAATGTTTAGAACTAGGTCAGCTTTGATTACGCATATTACTCACATTGCAACAATGAACATTTTTATGTGAGCTGAAGCAGTAAACCTATTTATACTACGAATGTGCTATATTTTATGAAGCTGTTTTGATAAAAGGTACTATTTATCAGTATATTAATAGAATGTACTCGATAGTTCCATTTAATCTTATTAAAAATGACCTTACAATCCTCAGAGATTTGTATTTACCTGTCAAATTGGTTTATTGCCCTTATTATGCTAATCATATAGAAGTTAATAATATCCGTCCATGCTATACCCCTAACTAATCTCAAGAAGGAATAATGTGAATATTCAAAGTGTAACGATACAGGACAAATGTCACCTGTAGATACTGATCTGATTTAAAACAAACTGATATAATATGCCATAATGTGCTACAGAATATATTTAGGTCATGAACAAGCTGGATTAATCCCTAAATTGCTAAACAAAGTTAAATTCAATACTACACCTAATAAGAATACAAAATACAACAGTGGAAATTATTAATTAATATACAAAAATCATAGTATGAGTCAGAAAGTAACTAAAGAGGGTTTATAAGATAAAAGTACGAGTTAAAGAATAACCTATGAATTACGTGTGATTTGACCATGAGACAGATAAACACTTTTCTTGGCTGTTGCGTACCACACTGAGAATGCAGTGCAATAAAAGCATTATTAAAGCGCTTTGACTGTAACTTAGAAATAACTTACAAGCAGTAAATCCTTTCGGAAGAATTAGTAATTGCAGATAAAAGCGAAAGATTAAAACCAAAACACTCTAACCTATATTGTGTAATGAAGGAATCAGGGGTCCCTTTGTTTTTCGATGGAAATGGTTATTTTCTCCTTTTGCTGTCGACAGAAATTAAAATTGCACAGATTCACTCACAATTACAAAGCACAATGATTTCCTTCACGTAAGACTACTTTGTTCTCAGTTGTCAAATTTTAATCTGTATATATGCACTTGTTAAATTGCACTTAAGTAATTGCAAGCATTAACGAGTGGTTGTGCCTAACACTTGCGGTGAATGAGACTTGTGAGTGAGTTTCAGAGTCTGAAGGCTTATTATTGTTGAACGAACTTGTCAGATGCACATGACAGTAGTGAATGAAGGAAAAAATTCTGAAGCTGCGTTGTTATTCAATTGATGAGATGAGATTTATCTTCTTTACCCTAATGCTGTACATGCATTGCGGCGATTTTTGCTTCACTCAAGCACGATTGGCTACCTGACTGAGTCTCAGAGTTCTGTTCATTTGACTTGCCTTTATTGTTATTAGTTGCCTCTACAACACCACCACCGACCGTCAAGACTCTCAACACAAGAATACCAATGCATGTACCAAAGAAAGGTTATGATTTTATAAAAATGCATGCATGCACACACAATGTGTATGCACAGACTTATTTCGAGATGGCTTCAACAGCGTATGTATACCAAATACCATACTTTCAATAATACTCTCTTTACTTTTTTAAACCAGTTAAGGAACGTCCATTTCAAACGTCCGCTTTTTCAACACACAACTAACCCCTTCGTAGTAAAACAACGTTAAGAATGTAGCAATCGCATCACGCATTCCTAAACAATATGCAACTGCAACTAACAGCAAGGAATATATTTCAAGTATAGTTTCGTCTCAATTGCAATGGTACTGATCGAATTTATAGAGAATGCAATACAAGTGATGTGTAAAATAGCGTGATCAAATTGGGCAAAAAGGTAATTAATACCTTGGTCTTCAATGTTTTGACATATTGACATTTTACAGGTACCTGTTGACTTTGACCAATATTAAATTTATTTCCCTTTCTTCACATACTTTTTTAAAAGCATGGTTTATAAAAATGCCTGATACATTATTACATGTATGTCTTTTTATTAAATAATACATGTAGAATCTAATAACAATGGAGTAAAAGGATAATATACTATAATAAATCTATTTGTAAGTAATTGGCAATGTAAATGTCATTAGGTTGTGATAGATTACAGTATTCGATACCTGCAACCTCGCATCAGCGCCTCAGGTGTGAAAACTTAACACCTTTGACG
>JABASD010001556.1:0-38168 GCA_019776165.1 Pogonognathellus flavescens
AGTACACGTACACAAAATTTGAACGATTTATGTTAATTCGTTCTAAAGTTATCGCGCGTATAGATAGACAGATAGATAGACAAGAGAATCTTATAATATATCGTTCCGATACATAATAAGCCGCAGGGCATTACAACCGTAATAACTTTATAAGACTGAAACGACAAAAAGGTGCTACAATTGCAATCCTATGCATTTTAAGTAAGCTACAATAACAAAGCAATAAATACCAGGACAAACATTTCAATGAGAACCCTGAAGATATGTATAAATACAAATACAATTGTAAAACCAACCAAAGTTAGTTAGTCACTCACACTCTCTTTGATCTGTACAAACTCTCTTATTCCCTTCTTACTTAAACATTTAATAAATTCTTGCCCTTTTTACCTAAAATCGTATTCAACTTTACATACATTATTCTGCCATTTAATTCAGTCTTAAGTAAATTATTAAGTACCCGAACCAGGAAATCATAACCCCATACGAAATCGTACATTATATAGGGTAGCTTACTATAATTATTTGTGTTTTTATTTGGCTTGTAAAGCTTTTCTATATTATATAGGGATATTTCAAACAATTTCCTGTGTAGATATAATGAAATGAAACAATAAACAAATTAATCTCTGAATTACGAGTGGATATTTATATCAGGATTGACTTTAACTGAAATGACATTGTGATTAATACATACTTGGTAATTGAATTAGCATTCTCAAAAATTAAGGTACCTACAGATATATTAAATACCCAGATTCCGTAAGAAAGAGAGAGAGAGTTATGCTGTCAACGAATTTTTTTGAATAATAATTTTATCATCCCTGAAATGGAATAAGTTACTACAGACATAGACATCCATATTATTGTAAAAATATTTATTCTTTCTTACAGGAATGTTTGTATAATAAACTATGAATTTGTTTTTTAGAGATTTTCGGATGACCTGTTAGCAATAGAGACAGGGAATATTTATATTATATTAATGTCACTTCGTGGCAGAGAGGTATCACATATTATTTTGGGTTAAATGAAAATGGAAAGTTGGAAAAAGCAACTATACCGTTTTAGGGTTGCCTTTACAGTAATTACTGTTGTCCTGCTTATCATGAACATAGAGGAGCCTAAAAACGAAGCAGTGTTCCCTATACACTTTTTACGAAATACTTGTCGGTATTGAGAAAAGTTTCGTATCCTGAACACTAGACGTCTCGGAGGCATGAGTTAAGGAGTTGTGACCTGAAAGAGTGCACCCTCTGCTCTACCCTTCTCCAGCAAACTCTCATGGACATGGATGGAAACTTCATCTCTTTGAATTCCATACGGTTACTATACGATGGTACCATTCTACAGAAGCTATTTAACGAATTACTAATTAGACAGGTAGAGTTTTGAATTTTTATCCTTTACATGTAATGTTATTGCTAATCGTTAATTGGTAGGCTAAATACAATAAGAGTTGTATTGGTCAGGCCAGGTCCTGTGAGATCAACTAATTCGAAAATGAACTCCAGTTCCAAGGTATGTATGACTTCTGCAGCAGTGGAGAAAGAATTGGAAGCATTGACTGACGAACACTATCTGAGAAACGTCCATGACTCCGGAAGCAGTAATGGATTTTCAGTTCCCCATATACCGACTCCTTTGAGACGGATGTCTTTCGTACTTGAGCTTGTTCAAATTATGGAAAAATCATGGCTCCTACCACGTCAGTGTAAGCGTTACTGCGAAATCATCCGCAGTTCCAAGGCCGACGCGTTCTTGGAGATAAATGGTAAAGCCGGTGCCATTAAAAATCAAAACGTAACAAAAATCTTTAATTGCTACAAAACATCCCACAATATCCGAGTCGAAAGAAATGGTTTTGTTGGACTGATTGATGCTGCTCAGTTTAACGTTAGAAGACGTTCGTACGAGATTCCATTCATGTTCCTCATGTTTAAATGCTGGAATGGTTTCAGAAAATGTTAAACTCTTCGATGGAATGGTGAAGAAATCCCCTACGAAATCTCTGATTCCAACACGCTTCATGTGGCATCTGCTTCAATCAACAACAATATTAGAAAAGCGGCTAAGATAAGATGTTTTACGTTAAATGTAAATGATTGTTAGTGTACAAATATTATTAAACCATATCAGTTGCAAATGCCATTTATTCCATCGTCCATGTTGCATATATCTGTCATCATCATGATTGCAGGAAATCTATATGACATAAATAAACGAGAAATACTTTCATTTCATTAGAAAACTAAAATGCGATTAAGCTTACACGAAAGTGTGATATTTGTTGTGGAGGCATTAGAGAATCTGTGATCTATATAATATTAGTATAAATTTATTAAAAGTGTATTCCAATTTAATGTCTAAGGTTGTACCTTTGTAAATGTACACTTTAATAAAATCACTACCTTTATGGACCTGTCTATTGCAAGCGCAAGTGAGAATTTCAAAATTATTTATTGTATATACTCAAACACAGTGATATTACATGTACGTACAGAAAACTAAAATGTTTCATTACTTCATATCAGTAAATATTACAGAGATAGTTATCATTTTGTTTTAGATTCTTTCCCCGTGTACGTTTTTCAGTCTTGAAGGTGTGTACCTATTTATTTAAAGGCAATCCACCATGTGATATCGTAATTCGCAAATATAGCTATAGATACTAGATATACCGGAGCGGACTGATAAAAGTACGGTGTTTGGTATATCTTTCTAAAGTAAAAATGTGTAGGCAGGATGGAGAAAATTCCTTCCATGAATACAAAGGGTGTCAAAATACCAATAGATGGGTACTTCACCTTATCGTTTTATAGCAGTCTTTTTGCAATGTAATTCTTTGGCTGCTTTGTTTCATCTTTCTTTCTCGGAAACTGAGACCATACTATAAGGCAGCTTACACTTTACAATAATAAGTAAGTTCCATTGTGCAGGAAGCTATACGTTGATAGATACTAGCACTTTAGAAATTCTTCTAGGTATTGTGCAATAGTAGTAAGAGTACTGATCCTGAATATCTCGTAAGAAATAAACGGAAGACTGATCAAAGACGGGAGGTTTGGAATCAGTTTGAAGTTGATGTCCAATATAAAAACAGAAGTTTAGACGAAAACTGTAGATTAGACTCAAAATTGAAGTTATTTCAGCCGAAGCGAATGGATTCCTCTTCCAATAGGCTTGGACATTAACCCAAATGAAAAATTAAAACGTGACACGAATTCCCGATCAGTAGGATTACCCATGTCGATTTTACTTCATCTTTTCTTTAGAACACACCATATCGTGTATACCACACAGTCCGTTCTATTTTCAGTCCAAACCTCTATTTCCGTGTACACTACAAAACCACGCCAACTTATAGCTTATCTTAACAAGCACAATGTAAAATGAATCTAATTGAAATTTTCTTTTCGTCATTTTTATTGTTATGCTTTTCCTGGTTTGAATATCAATTCAATTCGTTCGTAAACATATCGGGTAATTATTTTGCGATCAATAGCTTTCATTTCACATTGTAATTTCTTAAGGGCTCAAGGCTAAAACTTAAACATACAGAGGTACTTTAACTTATGCAATCTATATAAGAGGGACATATAAGTTATTTAAACGAGATTCCAATTTAATGTCTAAGGTACCTATCTTTGTAAATGTACACTTTAATAAAATTACTGTTACCTTTACCTATCTATACAAGTTATTTGTAAAATAGAATTTCAAAATTATTTATTGTATTTACTCAAACACAGTGAGATTTTTTACTGTACTACCTGCCTAGACTATTACCTACTAACTAAGCTATACAAAATTTCCATGACTCAAGATATACAATGTGTGGAAATGAATCATTAGTATTTCCGTATCCCGCCCGGTCTCCCATACGGTTTGACTTTGAATGGTAATTTCAGGAAACTAATAAAACGTTGAGTTTGTTGAAGTAAACAAAGATGTGAAATAGTATAGACACTAAAAGTCATTATGATCGTGAAAGCCACAAAACACATCTGTAATTCAAGGAATTTCACACTGTACATTGTCACACTATGTTATTTCTGTATATATAGAACTTCATCATACTTCATTCTTGTGTTGTTTTGATATTGTGTGTCACATTAGTAGAAATTGCCTGTGTTGAGCGAGAAACCACAAGCGTGCAAAATCAACGACTGTGAACTCCCGACTTGTCTCAAGGCAAGTTAACTCGACACACCATACCATACCAGCAGAAAATACAAGGCCCTACCGGGAAACTATACATACATCTACGAACTTACACTTTATTGCATGCGATTACCATTCAAAGTCTCATTTACATTTGCACTGTATAAAATGGCGGTAGCGATAGTGGGACACATAGTAACAACAAACGCCCACAAACGCCAGATTAAACCTTCTTGAAACTAAATTGGAATTTCGCTATGCAAACTCATTCTTCTTTCCGTCTCTTTGTAGTAGTCTTCATGGTGTAACCTACAAAGTTCACGCCACAATAAAGTCGACATGTTGAATTGTCATTGTCATTTGCTTTTCGCAACCTCCGCCGAAGATTTGCTAGCATTTAAATGAGTCTCAAGAAGCTAAACTAAGAATTTATCTAAAAACGCTCTTAGCAAGCATCGTAGGGGTACACGGGGCAAATTTCCATGCGTTATTGTCATTGTATTTAAATTTTCGTTTGATAGCATCTCATTGGAATGCAAAACTAGCTCAGAGTCAAGGCAAGGCGTTTGTCAAAGCTTGTTTGTGCACGCACCTCACTACAATGTTATATTATGACTTTGTGACTAATATAAGAGAATGTGCTTATGTTATGTAATGTTATTCTTATATGGGTATATACGTATGACAAATTCCTCTACAATGACAAGCAGAAACAAATAAAATGAACAAAATGATATGAAGATGGTCATATGAAGTCATTCAAGTCATGTTAGAGTGAATCATAATATATGGAAGCCTCTATAAAATGCAAATGTAGTCTATTAATAAGGTTCGACGTTTTATATGCAGGTAATATGTTAGTATGTACAAAAATTAGATGGGACAGGTAAGTGGAGGTGAAGAATACATTTGGATTCTGAATAGTTATTGTTAGTCGTTAATAGACAGATCCAGAGACAGCCTTAAACGTCTGGAAGTGCACTTGGGTTGTCTGCTGGAACTAGATGGGTTCAATCGACGAGAATGCTTCTGGGTTTATAAAAGAAAGAGTTAAGGAATATATAAGTAGCAAGTTATAAGAAGTACACGAGTGCAGTGTGACCTAAGATTCCAAGAGATATATTGTTGTACCTGCATTACAAATGTGATCTGTCTGCGGCCATGACAAGTGAAACAACGAGTTTCACGTGCTTTCATTTCCACCAAATATATTACATACAAACTTTTGATCTGTGCGTGCCTAGTACTATACGCATAGACACTATATAGAACCAATTTACAAAAATGATAATGTATGTTATGTATATATAGAAGAATTGATGTTATAATTTGTTATACAAATTAGATTATGATACTAAACGGCCATTACTGTAAAAATTATTCTTCTGTTGTGAAGTTTACAATACCATATTATTTATGTTAGACTAACCTGTATCAAAATTGAGAAAGGGAATATTTATATTTTATTAATGTCTATTTGTGGCAAAGAGGTAACACATTATGAGTCAAATGAAAAAATGTTAAATGTTTGAAAAAGCTTAAAAGCAACAACCCAAATATAATTAAAAACGTAATGTTTTTTTAAACGTTTCCTACACATGTAAATCGAATGTGTGTTCAATAATGTATAACAAACCGACAACAGTGTTAATGAAAGATGTCTGAATCAAGTATTGATTTCATTGTAATTTATGTTGCATAATTTGCATGAAGTACATTAGACTTTAATTAGAATCACCGGCTGATACATCAACTCTAAATTGTAGAAATTCTTTAGACTTGATATAAATTAAGTAGCTGATGGTCTCTGAAATAATGTAGCTGACCAAGTTTGGATTTGTACTCGAACATCGGACGAGTATGTATGAAACGAACGGTCGTTTCATTAAAGTAGTTATATAAACGTCTTTATTTCGCAGTTGTCCTTATTTTGCATATAAATTGGCTAATGTACCTCTATTTAAGTGTCACCTTCAAGTTTTATGCTTTTTGGTAATACTCTTTCCTTGTCTTTTGTATATTAAATCGATTTCTGATGTTTATTACGTAAACGTATGAAAAGTAAATAGTTCTATATAAGTAATTTTGAATTATTTGAGTGAAAGAGGAAGACAATGCAGTGGAGGAAGGTATAATTTGAATTATACTCTGTGAACAATCTCTTTTGATGATGAACGAGAGTTTGTTTTCTAATTTCAAAGTTGAAGTTTTAACAATTCTCGTATTTATACAGCTGCTTAGGGTGCCATTATAAATTATCGTGTACTGTATTTAAATATCTTAATGAAGTTCCACCGTCTCTCTCTATGTGTCTACTACTAACAGGAGAGCATCTCTCTTCTATGTATAGGTATAATGATTGCGTAGTAAGTAAGCTGCCGTAAGTTTTGCGTCTTTACTATATTATACAAGGTCTAGTACTATGTTGAGAATAAATGTATGTGATTCAAGCATGAAAAGAGTCAAGTCGTGTTTTGCCTGTGCCGAGTGAAGAAGAGGTGGTAGTTCAGTCATGATATATCTAGAAGAAGCAGCAGAAGAAGAAGAAGTGAGTTTCTGGGCATAAAAGTTGGTAATGGAGAGACTGGGAAACAGATGAGACGGTGGAGTGGAAGAGAGATGCAACATCTCGTCTGACAATGAGTGGAAAGCAGTTTGGAATGGCCGTAGTGCTATGCTGGGAGAGAGAGGAAAGAAAAGGAAGGATGAAGTTAAAATTGGCATTTCTATGCAGAAGGCATACAGGACGTTCTTCAAAAGGGAGTCAAGAGAGCCTTTCTTCCATCCATTTGGGTGTTATACAAAGAACCCCAACTACTTCCACTCTCGCTCTACTCAAACATCTTACCTACCCACTTCTTAAACTCAACTATCAAATATAGACGCATTTACCCAAATTATCTCAAATACTACCCAACTACTAAACTACCTAATTTTACACCCTTAAAGTGCAACACTCTATTTTCACACAACAACCAACCCACGCAAGCTTTGAACAAAATTATATAACGCTTTCATATTATTATCTCTTTTCTAATTTCTCCTTTCCCAATGCAATCTTGTGGCGATTTTACTATTTCTATCTATGATGTTACATATTAATCATTTCTATTTCTAACCATGCACTTACATTTTGCACGATCATAATTCATATACTAAGGATCTTTCACAATTTCTCTGTATATTTATGTGGGCTTCTGTAAAAGGTGTACTCTGTATGTTTTGGCAATTTTAATTACAAGCTTTCGGTAACTTTTCCAAAAACTTTTCCAAAAAACTAACCTCATCATGGTTATTGTAGAGTTAGGAACTAATTTCATATCTACTTGAATTGAACTGATTCCTCTGGTAATTTAAGTATCTTAAATACGGTTTTGATTGAATTTGATTGATACGTAATTAACTGAGTGAGTGAATTCAATCTATAAGTACAAGTAATAATACTAAAAATTGTTTTCTACAGTTTAAAACGAATAACGTTTAATTTAATACGACTTTCATTGAAAAGTAATTAATTAAAATATTTTTTTATATACACAACTACCATATAGGAATTACTTGCGATGGTTTAAATCGTATCTGCTAATACTGGGCTGTAATAACTATATTTTATCTGTAGTCTTGTGATTTTGATTTATACTTGCATAGTTAAACTTGTCTGTGTGGCTGTTGATTTTTAAGAGAGTATCAGTTAAGAGATGATTACATATGAGACGATAAACCTGGTTGAATTGGAAACTAAGGAAGGATAGAGCACGTCATGAAAGAATCCATTCTGGAAGCATAAACTAAGTAAGCAAAGTATGCAATGGCAAAAACTCACAAACAGTGGGAAAGGACAGCATCATCAAAACTTGCAAAGATGAAAAGAAGAAAAGTTTGTTGTCGAGTGCTCTTGTAAGTGAAGTGGTGGTGAGGAGGTTCAATTTTCTAAAGAAGGCTTTTATATATTATAAAACATACGCAGTGTGTACAGAGAACGTTTAAGTGTATGCACAGTAAACCTTCTGTTCGTATCTTCCTAACTTCTGTAACCTTAGTTCAAGCGAAGAAATAAATTACTTCAACTACTTATGTAGACACATGCCCATGTATAAAGGTATATCTTTAAAAGGAAAAACAAAAGTCATATAGTAGGTACCTTCCTATGCATAAAAGAAAATTTCTACACAGAGAAAATGATAATGTCCTATAGGTACATGTATTACTGTGCTTATTTAAAAATACTATAGGCAATGTTAAATCGTAAGAGTCACTTTAATTTAAAGAGACATATTGTGATTGTAAATAGAAAAGAGATTGCTTCGTTTGTAATATTTATTTCTGTGTGTATCGTTTGTTGAAGTGATATAATAACTTTTTCTTAGGTACCTACCTTCAATGCTCAAAGAAAGTTTCAAGTTTTTTAGGTGTCTATATACTTTATTACTAAATGTATTGGACCTTAAATTATTCTGAATTGTAGATGCAATGAGTCATATTGTTTGTAAATATGCGAAAGAAAAGCTGTGAGAAGAATCCCCATTTCAATAAAAGTGTCGTTATGTTTCCTTTCAAAGTTGAACAAATGGAAAATCATTTATGGTAAATTGGAATGAAAGAACGGAAACGTACATTTCAGATGCTTGCCTTTCTTTATTGAAAATTTATACAACGGGGGAAGGAAAATTCAGATGAAGACTCATTTCCACAGACAAGATCAGATACATACACAATTTAACTTAACAGCTATACGCGTTCTACAGAAATAAATATAGAAATGCATTCACGAGTCGTAATATGATAATTACTGTAAAGTAACGAGGGTTAAGTAGACCAGGGCCTGGATTTTCACGGTGTAGAATCTACAACCTTAGTTGTTATAGTTGTTAACTCTTTCTTCAACAAAATGTTATTATTACTGGAAAAAATTTCCAACTTTCATCTGAAATATGACAGTATTAAAATTTTTGATTTTTCGACAAGTATACAGAATGGCTTCCAGTGTGTGTATGTATATAATATCTATACTGTTTTGAATATAAATTCAATTCGTTCGTAAACGTATCGGATAATTAATTGTTGTGTGAGCAATAGCTTAATTTTTTAAGCGCTGAACTTACCATAACAAGGAAAAACGAAATCTACAAGTTAAGTATAAATTAGTATGTGTATTCCAATTTAATGTCTAAGGTACCTAAGAGTGCCTATCTAATCTATGTAAATTAACAGTGTAATAATAGCAATAATTATTATATTATTGCCTTTGCCTATAAACTCTTTAAAATAAGCTCCCATATCATTTATTACGTAATAACTACAAAACCAAATAGTTCAAATTCATTTCCGACTTTCCTGAAGTGTTTATGACGGATAGGAATAGGATTTACTGTTTAGACTTTACACACGTACCTAACCTATACTAAAAAGTAAAAACAGAAAATTCCAATTATATCAGGTAATGCAATATTTTGACATTGCGTTTGAATTCCCATACACACAATATACTACAATGCTCTCAAGCTTTACTTGAACATATGAAATGGAGGAATACTACATGCAAGTTCATTTCTGTATGGGAAATAGAAGGTGAAAGGAAAGGAAAACTGAGTGTGTAAATGAACGAAAGTGAAAATGGGAAGAGTGAGGAAAAGTAATATGATAACCTTCCCAGGGAAGTTGAAAAAGCTGAAGCAGAGAAAAAACACGAGAAAAAGAAAGGGATGAGGAAGTGAAAAGAAGCATATTACCGTTTTTCTAAGACTCGCTCTATTTTCCTGCTTGGTTCCACAAAGTTTTAAAGTTGCATTCATAATCAACGTAGCTATCATTCTACACTTCCACGCACACAATACATACAAAGCTTGATGTCAAGTGTTCATACAGAAAAATATAGATAAATGAAATATGGATAAACATAATAATATGTAAAAAATATGCAACAGTCTACTTACAATAACCTACTGTAACTATAAATCAGTTGAAACTAAAATAAAAATAATTTTGTGAGTAGGCATCGTAATTTTCAATACCAAGTCATTTTGTTATTTTATTTTATAAGGATTACGTATCTGTCGCATCGAGTATAAAGATTTATGAATTATACATACATAGAAATAAATTGTATGTACAGGCACAGTACACAGGTAAGTAATTTACTTTACTTACACTTGGATAAACTCAAATCTTATCAATAAAACTTTATTAGCAAATTACGCTACCAGTCAACTTGGGTTCGTTAAAATGGAATATTTGTACATCATAATTATTACAGGTTTTATATGCCAAAATTGGGTTGAAAAAAGATTGAAAGTGTTTTTCTTTAATAGTATATTTTTTATGTATGGCAGGTGAAAATGATCGAAAGTGACATGGAATTAACATGTCTTGTAACAGATTCCCAATATCTTTGAAATGGGGTAGCGTAATTCATGAATTGTCCACGAATGCTGTATGTACTTGTATAAGGTGTGAGGTCTTTCAGTTTGTGCAATGTGAAGGAATGGCGATAGGAGCAGCGGTATCGAATATTGCGTGGGAATTTTGCCAAGAAGACACATAACATATAACCTGTCGCATCTAATGAGGCTCATCCCCTTCCTCGAAAAACTTATCCTATCTAGTACTTCACTGCTCGCATTACGCAAGAAGTGTCTGCTCCTTCACCAACAACCTGCCCAACACTTTCACCACCAAACATCTTCACTCCTTTCTCTTCCCGCACACTCCAAAAACCGTCTGGTCACAAAACTGAAATATAATCCTTGAACGAATACAACACACACACACACACACACAAAATATCATACAAACTCTACGTACATAATATTTGTAATGTAAATGTAAAAAGCTCTCAATGTGCAATATTTCATTTCTAGATTTAGACATTAGGTGAAATGAACCTTTTTAAAAATTTGCAATATACAAATAATATAGGTACACTAAAAATTAAGTAAACTATATTTTACACACGACTAGATCAATATTTAACCTATAAGCCTTTCCTATACTAGCTATTAACAATCTGAATATGTAATATATAAATGTATAATTAAGTTAAAGCAATAACTAAACGAAGAATGTGAAAAACTCTCAATGTGCATTATTTCATTTCTAGATTTTTTCTCTACAAAAAGGTGAAATTATCTTAAAAATTTTCAATATACAAATAGGTACACTAAAAATGAAGTAAACTATATTTTACACAGGACTGGATTCACTGGATCAATATTTGACCTATAAACCAAATTATCTACTATGTCCTACGGTAAACAATCTGCATAGGCAATACATACATGTAAAATTAAGGCAAAGTAATAATTAAAGGAAGGTGTATCAATTTCAAATTGACACGAACCCAAAAAATGTTGAAATGTAAGTAAGTTGGTAACAGTTAGTCTAACTAGTTTAGAGTTTATGTGTAATGCATGATATATGGATAAACTACAGGAAACTCGAGTTAATGAGCAATTTGTTCGCTTAGAGTGACATGATTGCTTGCATCATGCAAAACCTGTTAGTGTAGGTAAATGTACGTAATAATCAATACAACTCTTTTTCCTTAAGTACATTCAATCTTGCAAAACTTTTGCAAATTTAAGTGAAGTAAATGTAGAATGTAATATTCCATGCATAAACATTCATACATAAAAGGTATCTGTAGTTATGTGTTGCGCATTTACATTCTGTACATGTTGCAGGGAAATGTTGTTAGTGACTAAAACACTTTCACGTATCTGAAAATAACGAGTTTATTTCGAAAGTATTTTGCTCGGGAATTCAATGGAAATGTAAGGCAGCCCAGAACAGGGACGCCTTTAGGCACTCTATCTCAGAATTTCCTTAGAGACCATCATCCACTTCGTCTCCATCAAAACCAATCTTTTCATATCTTCCCAAGTATACGTACATACACAATAAGTGTTCATTCATATATACACCACCTTATAGATATACCCTGCCTTGATAACAAAACAATACTTGGCCAGCTATATAGATGTTATAATATGTATGCTTATGGCTTTCCTTTTATTCGTATTTCATATACAGATATGTATGCCAGTAAAATACCAAGTTTTCTTAACTTTTCAGGTAAAAATGCAAAAAATATTAACGCGATCGACTGACGAGTGAGTAGCTTAAAACAATTACTAGGGACAGGTATATAAATTGATAAAAACGTTTTTACTGTTTAGTAAAATATGGTAATTACGATAAATCTGAAATCAGCAACTCTATACGTAGATTATAAATAGGTACCTAGTAATTCACAAAAAACAATATTGTGAGAAAACTTCTGGTGTATGTAAAAAAGTAAAAAAGCAAAAAGAGAACGAACTCCACTTCAAGATAAATAGTTGAGTTTCTCACAGGAAAATTTAGAATTCTGCAAAGTACAGTGCAATTGGAGCAATATGAATGTAATGGAATGGTAATTTAATATTATATTGCTCATAAATGGCAAACTGTGCAATGAACTTTTTTCTTGCTGTACTACATACATAGGTATATAGGTACTACATACACAAGTAGTAATATTTTTATGTAAAGTCATTTCACTTTACTTATTATATTGTATATACCTAACTAGATACAACCCAACAAAATAAACACAAGTTTTTCTTGCAAAGTTCTTTCTCCCAAGAATTTCATGCGTCAAAACTTATTGCTTTATGTTCCATTATACTCTCTATATAAAATATGGCAGTTTAACAAAACGTATTAAGTAAACACAAAAAGAAAATTCATACTATTAGCCATATACATATATAGGCAATCTTTTGCTTTATACGTGTAGGAAGGAACTGAGCTTTGAATTGTATCGCAGTTGCATTCAGTGAGCCCATAAGTTGCTGGAGACATACAATAAGTAGCATAAGCATTGTGCATTTCGCTTTTGGCTGATTTGAGTTGACTCCTTGGAATATTACAGAGAGAGAGAGACCAATTCGGCTTTCAAGTCAAAGTCAAAGTTTGAAATATGAATGTCCGTCGGTTTCACGTAATAAATGATGCTGCTGTGACATTTACATATTGTATAGGAAACAAACTAGCTTTGCCACACCAGTCATGCTGACAGAGAAATAAGTATACTACACAGATACTTATAATAACACTGTCGGAAGTCCTGCTAATATTTTACATATAAATAATCGTATCACAGTAAAAAAATATTCCTTAAGACATGCTTTAGTAGTATTTACTGAAACACACCCGTGATATATCTGGAAATATCGCATTTATAAATAAATGACAGACTAAAGTTAATTTTCTAAACAGGTGTAACGTGTAAAAGCAATAATTATTGTTCCAGCGAATTAGAAAGTGTCTAGAGTGTTGAATGACCAGACTATCCGAATGTGTAACTCTTACAGTGAAAGAACACAAATAATAAGTGACAGGGCAGGAATGAAACACGGTTCAATTCTCCAACCTTTCATTCAGACGTGAAATATGGAGCGAAACCATTTTAACTAATAACAATGCATGTACCTATATATAGGAGAATTTAAAATGCATTTGAGCTATGTATTTTGAAAACTGCCCGAATTGGTTTCAAATATCACACTCTTACGGGAAATTCTATATAAAATCGCTGTATATAATATAGCCCTGATAATAATAAGAGAAAGTTGGTTGTACTAGTACTAGTCAATGTAGTTTTATCTGTCCATTAAATCAAGTAATATTATTTATGACCACAAAGGCCTAATACACTTTCAGCTTTAACCGCAAAGAACAACCGGAGGTCACTCGAGTCAAACCGGGCAAATAACTTTCTATGTGAGCTTGTTGTTATTGTGAGGGAAAGAGTGAGATATTCTTGACTACTACACACAGCTTTAGTAAATATAACTAACTAGTGACTTCTGCATGTTGTACATGGACCATATATAGATATAGGCAAAGTGTATATACATATACAGATTATAAAGTGCATTAATATACTGTGAGTATATCTACCTAGTATGAAAAGTTGTTCTTTTATGTGCACTATTTGGAATTACTACCAATATACTGCGATATACCTAATTTCTTTTTTCTTAGTACATAAAAAACTTGTACTTGGCTCGTCGAACGAATCGAGTTGGCACAATTTTTTGCCACACTTCCTTTTTGGGTAGAGATATAGCAGTAGTAGTAGTTGTAGTAGCTACTTAGTAGAGTAGACAAAGTACAAATAGGATTTGTGTACCACACAGAAGCTAGTAATCGTGTTTTTACACTGGGGCAGACTAACTCTATAAGTTAAAAGATAAAAAGTGTTAACTGAAGTAACGAACTAAACAACTAAGAAGGAGAATAAATAGTCAGACTCAAATGGGAAAGAACATGGCTCATTTTCGCGTGATAAAATCAAATTTTTCCTCGTTTCACATACTCAACTTCTCTTTTTCATTATTATTCCAGCCTGCCTATACGCTCTTGTTCTGTACTGTTACTCTATTTCACCAGAAACTGAAAAATAAGCATACACATCCAGTTAGTACACAACATAAGCATCATATAGGTATATACTTCCGGCTATAGGTACTGTATACGTAAATAAAATAAATTTAGTAGTACATAGGTGCAGTATCTACTTACTATTACAACACACTATAATACATAATGGGTCACATCACATTACTGTAGTAGTATTAATAGTAGAAGTGGAGACGTTACAATGTTTGTATGAATGAATGGTAGTAACAATGAAATTAACGTTTCTTATGAGTATACGTATGTGAGCAGTTACTTTCTGCATATAAAATATATATGGTATATATAATGTATAACATATATCTATATAGAATTTTATATAGTAAAGGTATATAGTTTTGTATAAGGGCAAGGTGTGTACAGGTATATTTGTTAGGTTACGCTGTGTAAGGGTCGTTTGTGAATATCCAGCTGCGTTTCATTAGGCGTAGTAGTACTATACTCGCGTGAAACTGTTTCCTCACCTCAAGTTTCGTGAAAAGAGATTTCCACTAGTGGAGGGATTATATTTCTGCTTTTCAGTTAGTAGATAGGGGAAAGTTTTAATTTATTGCAAGATCACCGGAGATATGAAAACATTGAGTAGGATTAACTGCGGAACAGTTCGCTTTGATAAAAGAAATTAAAGTATTTTTCAAAGTATATCATAACAATCCAGCTCTGCATTAATTAAAAACAAGTTAGTGACGCATTGTGTACAATTGGAGCGAAAATTTAGTACCTATATACGGTATGTACAGAATGTGGAAAAAGGATTCCTATCTGTAGAAACTAGTTACTTTATTAGTTTTTTCCATTGTAGTCTATATAGGTATAGTACAACAGTGGTGGTACCTATAATATACGTACGTACGTGTCAAGTGGAAATGCATCTGGTGGTTACATGTACATTCTGGCCTGTACTAAATTGAGAATTAATTGGAGGGAGAAGATTTTAATGATATATTTCAGATACAAATTGAACAAAAGGTGTAGTTTAATTTTTTCGTCAACGCATTGCTAATTATAGGTTCGGGAGAGCGAAACGATTTACCCATACGCGAGTAATCAGTGTGGATAGAGCTATTTCTTTAATGCAGGTAACGACTGCTCGTTTACATTTTGCTTTCTCCATCCATGGACCGTATGGAAATTAAGTGCAAGCTTTTTCCTGACTGGATGACTATATTATACAGTTTATACGAAAGTAGTAAACTAAATGGCTATTTCGACACACCCAAGGTGCCCTGACGCAACGAAACAACAAAATTTTGCAATCAAGTACAATTCTCGTACTTCTTGTCATGAAATCATGTCGTTAACTTTTGTGCATACCTGATCGACTTGCTGCAATTACATTTGCCTTCCATTTTTCCATCGATTTGACTTTTTTCAACATTTGTGCTACTTCAGACATACAGGAGAGTCAATCACTACAGTTTGTTACACACACTGTTGATCTATGACCGGAATTATTCTACAATGTTATTTTTCCTGCATTTTATGTGTAAATCCTCTGCTTTATGCAACCATGACCCTAATCCTATTCATCCTAAGTAGCTGTCACTCTCCCAAACCATCGTAAAACTTTATGGATCTCAAAAATATCCTATCAAGGTAAATGCTCTGTAGGTAGTCAAATGTATAAATTAGGTTCGCATTGCATTTCTCGGAATCTATAACTGTAACAAGGTTTTATTACCAATCTCATTTACATTTCATAATCTTTAAGTTGACATTTTTACAGTGTAGTTTTTCAAGCAAGTGCAAGTGTGTGGAAAATCACGTCTTAAAAATTCATTGCACTGTCACCACTGTCACGTATTAAATCCAACACTTTTCTCTTTGTCTATGTGACATTGAACGTCTATACTTCTGTAGTACTCCTGTTATTAGGTACATACAAAAATTATTAAGTAAAAAGTGTTAATGCCCATTGTACGTGCAATAGGTTAAAATTCCCAGCTGTAAATTATAATAACAACGAAAATATTACAGTGCTTGAAAGAAGGGTGTACTCAGAGATTATTGCAACATCTTTGCTACATTACCCTCTATAATTTTTATATCTGTGTTAAAAACTCCATATAGGAGAAAGTTTGAATATATTTACTATAAGGTACCTACTATATATAGAGTTTTAATGTAATGATGTTCATTTAGTTGTCTCTTTACTTTGAGTATATAGAAAAGCAGCTATAGGATGATGTAATAAATTTGGAGGATATGAACGATTCCTCCTTTGGTGATCCAAAATGCTCTTCCGGCATGTATAGCCTTGGTAGTAGCCCCAGCCCCTACGGTATGCCATTCATGCCCATGTGAAATAAAAGTGGATAGTAGCGGTGGTACTCCTACTAGTTCTAGGATTGATACATATTACACATTATATTTGAGAGAGAGAGAGAGACGAACCGTCTGTTGAGATGTAAAAGAAGACGACAAGGTTTATGTGCTCACGCCATGCATTGCAATAGAGTGATGCGATGTAATGTATTAGAAAATCTTGTGAAAGTATGAAAGACGATAATGCCCACTCAAGGCAAAGAGATATCTCACCCACAAGTCCTCTTATAAAGTATAAGGCTCCTTTTGCTACAAACTTTATGTTTATACCTTATTGCATTGGATTCAAGGTTGGAGCTGGAAGAACGGGGTAACGGCACGAGAATATATAGAAGAACGTGTAAAAAATGAGTCTTCCATATCATGTGTTATTCTCTCATTTTTATTCTAAAAATATCTCTGTTAGAAGGCAATAAATCATTTGAAATTGTCCGAAGAATGGCCGCTGGAAATACCCCTTTCTTTTTTCTCTCTCTCTCTCTCTGTGTCGTTTTACACAGGGAAGAGAGAGAGAGAGGTTCTTTTTCAATGTGTACTATGAATATATGTGTTGTCCGTGTGTGGCTCTTCTCCTGTTCTTCACTTCTTTTCGTCTCACTCAATTCTCGGTCTCACAACAGACAAAAATAGAGCCGAGAGCTGTGTGAGTGAAAGAAGAGGCAGAGAGGCAATGCAATATTAGAAGTAAAAAAGACGAGAACGTTACGTAACGTACTACGGGTGTGGTAGTCTTGAAGTGTTCTGGTGGTGTTGAAGAATAAGAAGGAGAGAAAAGCAAGACTCATTCATTCCACTGGGTCTCTCTCTCTTTTTCCCATCCAAGAATCAAATTTATTGCATATTTTACACAAAAAGTCTATTTCACAAGTATATTCTTCCAGCTCGAGTGTCTCCTTCGACTGTCGTAAATGTACATTTTGAATGCATTTCTCGGGGTATTATTATCATAATATCGGAACAGCTTTTTTCCATGCCTTTTCCTTTTTATTTCATATACTTCCTCTGCTATGGACTTTTAAGCTTTCTCACAGTGCCACTACTAGAAATAACCTAGTGCCTACTTACTTCAGATAGAATTTCCCTTTCTCTCACTTCACATCAATTTCTAACACAATTCCACGACGCCCAAAGCCAAAGAGATGCCACACTATACTACTACAGTTGTATATAAGGCGAAAGAAGAAGAAGAGAGGAAAGGAAGGAAGGAAGAAGTAAACGTTTCAGTTAAATGCAAAAAAAGAAGTCATATCATATGGCATCATGTGAATCGACTGAGCTAAGCTGCTAAACTATGAACAGAACAGAAATATCATCTAATACAACTGTGAGTGAGACTTTTCTTTCTTTAAAGGATGTATAAGGCTACGTTGTATTCTACAGCTACAGCAGATCGTTTATTTTTACTGTAATATGAAGCAACTTCATTTCCAGGAACATTTCCACTAAAAAGGACAGTCATTGCCACAATACGGCTGGTATAAATACGACGGGGATTTTCATCGTTAGCTTCTCAAACTTAAAAAACTTTCTCAATGCTTATGGCGAAAGAGAAAATTAAATTAAATTGCAGTTTTGATTGCAAGGGGAAATCCAATGTCCACCAACGTATGTCCACTACTACTTTGTCTGGAATGGGATGCTCCGGAGGAGGACATTCCACATTACCAAAGAAATTTATCGGAATGGAGTGTTTAGGAGTATTGGAGTGTTTATGTACATTCAACAATCTTTCCTTGCAGACGGACATTTGCGAAATCTTTGAGATATTCAAAGGTATTTCTTGTATCTGTCTAGACTTTATGTTGCTACAGTCTTACACAAGAATGAAGGCAATGACTCGGCTGGAGTAATAATGTTATTACTATAATACCATTACTAAATGATTCAATTGTATTTTATTATTGCTTTTATACAATTTAAATAAGTACGATATTTCTCAACCAGAGAGATGCATTAGCAATGATTCTATATTACTCCATGGACATTCACATTAGATTCAATCTACTCAATTGCTAACAAGTACCTAAGTAATAAAGCTAGTCCATTAAAAGACTGGCATGAACCAAAAAACTATTATCTGTATGTGTCTAAATAAAGTATACCCGTCAAAGCAATACATAACAATAACATTACGTGATTTCAATTTTTTATTGTAACTGACAGCACTGAACAAAATTATTGGTCGTAGTAAAGTTATTATGCTGTAAAAGTAAAGGAGCAATCGATGATTTGACCAATGGAATATAGGACTTCATTTATTGATTGCAGATCATCATTTTGTGTAACAATTTTGTGCTTAACAAAAAATCAAGCACACTCTTCTGCTTGCATTTATCTTCTGTACTTTAGTTTAGAAATATTAAGCATACTGTGACAAAAGTAAAACGTGACATAGTACTAATTACTTGACTGGGTTTATTAGTTAGTCATTTTTTGTATATGAGAATGCATGAAATTATAGTTTTTATCCTAAATGCTAGAATTATTATTATTCTGATACGGTTACATAAAATGATTCACACCGAAGTAAAAATTTAACACAGGAACAAAAATAGTTCTGAGATAATCTTTAGATTAATGTCTGGAAATATCGCAAAAGTCTAATTTTGAAAACCTGAACTGATACTTACATGATGAGTCAGTCATACATATTTATAAGTAAATAAATAATTCAGAAATATATAAGTAAAAAATTCAGAAATATATAGGTAAATAATTCAGAACTATATAAGTAAATAATTCAGAACTATATAAGTAAATAATTCAGAACTATATTAGTAAATAATTCAGAAATATATAAGTAAATAATTCAGAACTATAAGTAAACTCACATGAATGATCAGTTTAGAAAACAGGAGCTTATTCATAATAGAGAATCATGGTTGGGCAAGGTAGGTAGTGATTGTTCTGTATTATATAAGATTTTGTTTGGACAGGTATTTACTATTTAACATTTATCAAGCATAAAAGGTAATTATTAAGACGATGACAATGAGTAACTCAACAGATCTTCAAATTACAAGTTTTTATAGACAATGACAGATTTTTTGTCTCATCAACTGCTAGTACTACAATTAAGATTAATTACCTCGGGATATACGTACCATCTGTCCGAGTCTGTGTAGGCTTCCGACCTCACGTCAATCTTATGCATTTGCTATCAGTCTACCTGTAGAAAAATGTTTTTCATGATGTAATATACATGCCGCGTTTGTGTGTTAAGATGTAGGATCATTTAATGCTAAGACACTATAGATACCTAACTACAACAAGAAACACCGGTAAAAAGATATAACAGAGCGGTGATTCAAGGATGAAACATTAAAAACTGTATCATTACACTCACAAATGTAAAACAATCTTAATAGACAGCAACATGTTTTAAAATCTTAAACCCTTAACATAGTACGATATACCGACACCGAAGATAAAAATTTCAACTAAAAAAAACATCTTAAAACTGAAGATGTGTCAGATTTGAAAGTTTTCCGACAAAACAGTGATGATAATGATTGAAAACAAAATGAGACTTCGTTCAATTCTGCTTTATTTATCCGGAGTTTTTCATTGCAATTTTATAAAGGCTAATGGTTGCGTGATTAATAAACACCTTTCTTTTTAACAATCATAATCAACGTGTGCTAATTGAATTGTCTTTAATAATTACTTATAATTGTATTACGTAACTGACAAAAAGTACAATAATCCGGATCGATTCAGTAATGTGTCTTATCATTTTATTTTATCTAGCAATACATTTCATTTGTCTAATATATTATTAGATTCTGTATTTTACACTCTATAATTGTTGTTTTGCTTAGTAATTTCTAACTATTATTTGTATTTTGAAATGCAGTGATTTTATTTTACAAATGGAGTGGCTACAGAATGTAAGAACATACATTCAACACACCGTTGAACTAATAGAACCTACTTACCTTATAGATTGAAATAACTGAAAATATTATTCCTATGCACAAGCGGCATTCCCATAAACCCAATTTATCATGGGTCATTTTATTACTTCACATTGTTCACATGTAACATTTAGGTTTCTGATAATAAAAATTATCTTATAACTTGTTTGTAACATTGCACATGAAAATGATACCTACAATTACAGTTAGATCTCAATGTTCTTATAATATACAAATTTTCGGATTTATTTTTTACAGTTTGGATTAATGCTTCAAAAAAATCAGTTAAACAATTTAAGTTTCTGTGCAAGATTAAGGAGGAGGAGTGTTTGGTGGGTATAAGGAATATTTGAACCTGTATGTACTTTTTAAGTGGTACCTAAAATACATAGTTGGAACAGATCTGTGAAGAATGCAGAGAAACTAGATGCACAGATTGAAAGGTAGTTATTTTAAAGTGATCTGTTGTATTGTAAACGAATAGTTAGCTCTACTCATAATTCTTTACAATCACATAACAATTGCGGCGATAAGGAACAACATGTATCCCTATGCAGGTACTTAGATATGCATAAAATGCATTCCAGTGGATGTTTTCATGTCACTGTCAGTTGTGACTTCCCTTGGGTGCTAAACTAAACACAGCTCTCTCCGTCTGGTAATTCACTTCTATTGTTCTGTTATTAATGGTGAACGTCCGAATCTCCATTTGAATATTTCAGGGTCAGAGCATAGAAGCATGGAATTGATGAGTGTACATCCGTCACATAAACATTTTTTGCTTAATTTATACCAACTCCATTTTATAGTCACTCTTTTTATGCCCGATATATCTTTCATACTTTTTATGACCGTAGCAAATTGAAAAAACTCGTAAAAAATTTACAGCTCTAGATTTCCATAACTATTTAAAATTGGTGAAATATGATCAAGCCATAAATTGACTTTATGAATTAATTTCAGTTTTACAGCTTAGCAAATATTATGAATGCAATTTTGCATGACAAAGAAAAGATGAGGCAAAGTGAGATTTTAGAAGAATCCATGTATATGTATCAAATATAAAAATTTCTATAGGTATAAAACAAAAATTTTAAGTTAGATAGCAAATATAATAAGGCACCTACTTATAAGGATAAAGAATCCCATATACATTTGTTGGATATAGAGAATTTAAATTAATAGAATTTGGAATCTCTTCGCATAGGACTTATACTTCTTTATGGATGAAAAGCATTCTAAATAAAATTTGCATTATTGAATGTTGGTAGTAAGGAACGTATTACAAATATGATATCGTTCGAAGTGAACTACTTACTCTTAGACATGATTTTAGTGGATGTGAAATTATTTACGAATTGTCTAGAATAGTAATTGCTGTTCGCATGGAAAATAGCAGCTGTGAGATAAGACTGGAGAATGAACCTGCCGAGAATAATATAAGTTTTCCTACGTTCACATCTAAATAAACCTTTAGGCTTCCGTTTCTCTGTCTCTCTCATGTGAAAAGCTTCGTATATTTTCTTGGAATACGTAATGGAAAAATATATAACCATAACATTCCTATATAGTACTCAAATACCCATAAAATATTTGGCTATAGCAATCATATTAAAATAGATGCAGTAATTCATGAAGGTAATATGTATGTCTTAGGAAAGGATTAAGGAATGCCTATGTAATTAAATAGCACATCAGAATATACATTTCCGTGACGAGAAAAACTAACACAGTTTAATAACGGGGTCTGAAAAGGATCCTCCCAACAATTTTCTTATTAAATCTGTGTATGCACATTATCTGCCTTTAGATCAACGATTGCTACCAGGATAGCCATACATACTCCACTCACACCAAACCGCACCACCATAGCTCCAGCATCCTCTCACTCTGTCTCTCCTAAATCCTATACTGGCCCATTACATCGGCACTACATCCCAAGCACTATAAACAACTAATGAAAAAACAGCTTCGAGTGTAAAAACATATTACAGACGTTTGCCATCCTTTCTTGGCTAAATAATTATATTTCTTCAAGTCGTCACGAAGGCAGAGCTGGAAAATTATATACCTTTCCATTTGCATTTTCAATTGACACACGTACACTTTCTTAATGCTCGCAAACAATGGAGGATAGAGAAATTAAGCCAAATCATTTCTTAACATATTATGACATTAAATCTAAATTATTCACGCAAATTATTACAATGTAACCTTCATACAGAATTTGCACCTTCCAGTATTTTAATGGTGGTAAAAAGAACCTTACGTGTGAATTTATATTTAATTCGCTCAGAAAATACACGTAGGTAGTATAAGTACTCTATGTACGGATTTGTTCAAGCAATAAGTAAGTAATCCGTCAAAAGACGCAATTTTTAATGCATGCAAAGGTGTGTGAGTAATTATCAACCTTGTCGTGAGTATAATAATCTTGGTATACATACCTGCAATGAAAAACGAACAAATCATGCGAGTCTATGGTCTATACTGTATACAAATGTATTGTGGCACAATATGTACGTAGGTAGACTTTTAGTAGCTATAAATATTGTATAGGTATAACTTTTACATTCTTATGGTTTATTATACCGGCCCTATACGTAAACAGGCTAGTTAATGGAAAAATTTCAATAATATTTACATAATTACACGGATAATCGTTTTCTTTCACACTCTGCTGTAAAATCTACACTTGAAAATACGGAACGATAAAAAATTGTTTTTAACAAGGTTACCATACAGAGTGGTTTTCCCTCTCCCATGCGTGCCTGACCGAAAACTTTAGAATAATTGCTAATGGTGGTAAATTATAATAGTTATCAGCGCAATATTGTTTCTGTCAAAGTAGATAACAAAGATAGGATCGATAAAAACACTCGTTAAACAATTTTCTTTAATACACGGATAGACATTGCTACTAGTTGCTGCAATTATATGTTTTAGTTTGAGTAGAACCTGTAATTCACAAATTATTAGAGCTGAAGTAAGTAAGTAGCAAATTCTGTGTAAGTGAAAAAGGATTTCTTGGAACTAAATTAAAGAAATGGGAGAGCCAAGCATGAGCAACAAGCCAATGAAGAACGATTAGACTGAGAGTTTTCATAAAGTTTGTTACAATTTTGATTGGGAGGAAGGTATGAAGTACCTCACCACTTAAATATCCCTACCTGTTTTCTCCCACGATGCTTAATGGCAATTATTCCTAATTTTTATTCACCCGACTGAACTTTTCACAATTTTCAACAATCAGTGCATAAATCAAGTCTTAAGTGATACCTGATAAGACGGGTAGGTAGTATAGGTACGTAGAAGTACCTGTACCCTGTCGGTGCAGTGTAAATGTCACAGAGGCAGAAATCGATTATTTTTTCTACAAAATCACACACAATTCAATTAAATCAATCTCAGCTAACAATTTATATTTATTTGGAATTTCTCTTCATTACTGTCAAAATCGGGTTCTTATCTGTATATAGAAAGGCATAGTATTATGTGTACATGATTTGCGTAGCAAGTACCCAAATAAATGTTTTTCTACTTGTCTACTATGCACAGCAAATTACTACCTATCCCACCTAAATATTAAGAAGCCATTATTTCTATACGCAGAGCAGGTTGATGGAGAGAACTGGGACATGTGAAACAAAACAATCATTACGGCATTCACACCACATCAAACTGGGTGGCCATTGTCATTACATTAACATTACAAACCACATTAGTCAAATATCGATGTATGCCCACAAGAGAATTCCCTTCATCTCTTTCGCCGGTTCCCTCTCTCTCTCTCTCTCTCTCTCACTCACACAATAAATGTTTCTGGTATAATATTCATAGTGGTAATAGTAATACCACTCGAAATGCACGAAAATGTGTACTGCCGCCACTTTCTACCTTAATCTATTCCACATTATACACAACA
Organism: Pogonognathellus flavescens; assembly: GCA_019776165.1. Taxonomy (NCBI): domain Eukaryota; kingdom Metazoa; phylum Arthropoda; class Collembola; order Entomobryomorpha; family Tomoceridae; genus Pogonognathellus; species Pogonognathellus flavescens. The sequence goes on from JABASD010001556.1 coordinate 24,793, forward strand.
ATGCAATGCAAGTTTTAACTTAACTATACCTTAATCCTAAAACATGGCACCTATAGCTAACAATGTAGTCACGTACGACGGTTGTTGACTGTACAAAGAGCGTCTCTCACGACATATCAAGGCAAAACACCCGAAAAGACTCCTAAACGAAAACAGCTCTTCTCTCTCTGTCTAAACTACCTGCAACTCGTTTACTACACGTTTGTATTTCCATTGAAGGCAAAATGCGATCGTACCCGCACTACGACGAACGTTAAACTTATATTCGTCAAGACATGACACAGGAGTAGTAGCAGTAGTAGAAGTGCATTGGTATTTGTATAGGGAGATGGTAGCAGGAGCAGCAGTGGTTGTAGTTGTACTTGGATTGAGTTGAGTTGAGACTCTGATGGAGGAGGAATATATACCTTCTGGCATGTAGCAAACGTACATACTCTGGTAGTGTTGTATGTGAGAAGTAGTAGTAGTAGCAGGAGTATAACGTGTAGACGAAGAAGAGTGTGGAGGTTTTCAGAGGTACCATGAAGGCAACGTTAGTTTTCAACTCTGAGCAGAATACTAGTCAAGTCGCATTCACATACTACTAGGGAGAACGCACACAGCACAAAACTACAGGTTCGTCCAAAGCTTTCCAGCAGTTCCCCTGAAGAGTTGACGGTGAAATGTTATTCGTGAAGGAGCACTAGCCAAGTCATCGTTCAAACTCTCAGTATATATACAGTCGCGAATTAACAAGAGAGGAACTCAAGAAAAACACAGGACAATACATTTTACAGTCTTGTGCTTTACTATACGAGTGTGCTAAAAAATTACTTGTGAAGTGCAACTTGAATTTCGCCAAGTATAAACAGTTTGGACAGTCTAGGTACATTTACACTGTATAGCTAGTTAAGAAGAATCTGCGGCTCCATTCAAGTTTCTCTCAGTCCAGTCTGAATACTCGTCTTGTTCAGTTGAGTTAAAGTTTTCTATGCTCCTTGCGTTTGGCTGGAACAAAACCTGATATTTCAGACGTACTTACCCATTACATGTATTTAGTTGGTTGATAAGTGAGTTGATTCACTTGATTCCTCTTTACACTATCAGTGAATTTTGGTGTAGAGCTACAAACGTGACTATCTCTCTCGGTGTGCTACTTGTTCTACTACAACTAAACGTAGACCCCACATTGTCTAAAGTTGTTAGTTTAATTAGTAGTCCATAAACTAAACGTAACACGGGACGAACGTAGGCACAAGCAGAAAAAACCCGTAAAAAAGTTGATCTGCTGTACTTTGTACGAGATAAGATAGATTCTGTGTGTGTGTGTGAGCTGATTATATCAATGGGAGAAACATAACGTGATATTTCCACGTATATAGGTAAAAACTGTCCGTTTACAAGGTACATGGTGTAATATAGGAACGTTACCTCATTAAGCAGCGTTTTAGATCTAATGGACTAAAGTGTTTTTGTTTTTGTTGTGGAAAACTGTAGACTCACGGCAAATAATAAAAGATTGTTTGTGTGGGGATTGTTGAGGAATGGCATAAACAAGAAGGACGCTCTCACCACCACATCAAAATATTATTACAGTTGGGGTTTCCTAATATTACAACATTGTTCGTGTGATAATATTATGATATACGAGAAATAATGTGTTTATAGGATTTTGAACACAACTGCAGAATTGCAGTGTAACGGCTTGAAGAGTGAGTGTAGAGTGAATTGCATTGGTTTGGAATTTGGCAAGTCGTCTGGTCTCTCCGTTTTAGATTTGCAGCTTCTGGTTTGTGTTATGATCATTGTGAGTTGAGAAACAATCAAATCAACTTCATGTGGTTTTGCCAGGCAGCGTAGACCCGCATTCTCGTTCACAACGAGGATTTATAACTGAAGATACTAGAAATGGTTGTTGTTGGGGCTGGATGAAACATATCGGCAAATTCTTCCTCTCTCTCTCTCTCTTACTTGACATTACTACAGAGACAAACCCAAAAGTGATGCAATTCCACCACTACTAGTATCTGTACAAGACAATGTGCAATGCAAACTTCCTCGCAGGACAAATCCTACAAGGACAACACACCGAACGTTTATTGCCTGTACAGTGGCAGAGCGACTATGTGTGCGTGTAAAATAATCGAGAACTGTGAGAGTTGGTAAGAAGATTCCAAGTGCATAAATCTACATGTAGATGTGACATGTCAACCAACAAGAACTTATTTCATCCCACACTACTACAAACACTCCTATTTACTGCACGAGTAACAACGCTACCACAAACAACATCACACAACAACTCACCACCAGCTCCTTTTCTTCTCTTTCTGTCTTCATCTCATTCCCTGCATTATTGTAGTCAAGAGCAGAGTGTGAAAAGAGATTGAACATTCTTGTAATAATATCTGCAGAGAATTTAGTATTATTATAACATCACGGCACGTAGGAACGTATTCTGTGACTTTGTGTCTTTTTAATACGGTGTAGTTACTCTTCCTTGTCTCTTTTAACGTGGGTTATATGCCTGGCACGCAAAATTACTAAAACTGTAAGCTATACCAGATACAAAGAAGAAAAGGCATAAGGAGCAAGTGTACTATACATATTTGTGTGTGGAAAAGCCATGTACATGTTTACTGTGTGTAAGTATATTGTATTGTATTAATATAGAGAGTGTTTCTGCTGGTTTTGGCTGAGAAACAACAGAATTTATGCCCGTGAGCTCTATCATTCATCTGACTGTTGGACTCTTTGCTACTGTGTGTTAAACCAGGCCACGTATATATGGTGGATCACTGAAACTAATCTCAAATCACTCTATTTTCCTATTCGGTGCATAGACACAGAAAGAAGTAGCAAGTTGTACATTGGGAAAGTTGAAAGGACGATTTCAGCTTAGTCTTATACTATAGTACTAGTATAATATGTACGGTGTAGTTGGACTTCTGTTACTGGTAAAGCCCAAGGCAGGAAAATCAACTACAGAAAACTGAAATCATATCAAAAGCTGAGCCATACCTCAAACTTACCTTAGGAAAATGTGGAATATCATACGAGAAACATATTCTATACCTCTGAATGCCTACTATTCAACTTTGTATCTTTGATTTTACTCTGAATTCCCTGGAAATACACGGAAAAATTAATTTCGGGTATTTTCCTTCGGCGGAGCAGCCTACTCATATCTTTAAATAATAATCAACATCAAACAAATTCAAGAATTTCCTAGTTCATAATCATTTCGCTGACTCAATACAATATCACATAATAGAACAGATTGCCATATTTATTTGGCAGAGACGGGATTGTTCTGTGAGAAAAGAAGAAATTCCGCAACTCTATGTATAGTGGCTATAATGCAACACACGGGGTATTGTGCAATCAAAGTGTGGTGGCTTTAGTCTACCTTAGTATAGAAACTTTTCAGATTACTGCGTGCACACAAGAAACTTTTCCAACAATTCCTTAATAAGGATAAAGGTATTTTTGTTCAAAGTGTGTGGAGTGGACCAGAATGAAATCTGTATAAGGATGATTTAAGGGAATGACTGTTTGAAAACTCTGCGCTTTGGTTTCCTCCTTCTTTCAAGTGTAACTATTTCGCCAGAAAGAGGAAAAAATCAGAAGACTTTGTGAAAGTGGATCTTAATAACATTATTACATGAATCTCGATAACTTCTCGTGTAGTACCATTCCTTATTGTGCAAACGTATTATTTATATACGACTATCTCAAATGAACTCAGAGTTTAACAGGACATATCTATTGATAAACATGGAAATCCGGTGAAGACTCTGGTAAAAGGAAGGAAAACTAACCTACTTTTGTTGCAACAACTTCTGGTAAGTGTAAAATAATATCCAGCTGAATGATAATATCTATATTGTACATACATAAAGTAATTCTTAACAATAACCTACTTATTATTTTATTATGAGCAATTTTCTACCATTCGGTACACTTAGCTACAATATAATATCATTATGCAAGTAGGTACATAAACATTAAGTAGAAAAAACGCAGTTCTATATTTAGAAGTCCTCCAGAAGAGCCAATACCAATTGTAGCGTGGCCAATTCAATGATAGCTCACATGAAACACATAGGGGCACCAAAAGGAAATATTGCTCTCATTACATTCTCAGCATGGAACTTGTGCTGTTATGACTGAGAACAGAGACATATACACAACTTACATATGTACAACATCACAATAACATTCTCCCAACTACCTAATCCAATTGAATCAATTCGTTTCTTGTTTTACCATTTTTTCTACACTATACTTCGTTCCTAACTTACTTCCATTTCCTATTATCCTTACTAGAAACAAAATCTAACAATAAACCTGACAAATGCAATACAGATCCCCATATACTAAATTCACAAAGTTATCCTTCAATATAACACGTAAATATAGAAAGATACGACGTTATCCCAATGTTTTGAGTTTGTAGGCGTTCGTATTTGTAGTACAGTAATTGAATTGAATTCAAATTACATTTTTTACTGCAGCAATCTCGATCTACAGCTCAGGTATACATATTTAGCAGTACAAGTATATATATATACCTTGTAAAGTATATGCGTCTATATTAAAGTCGAAGTTATTCCACATGACTTTTCATCACGCTGTGTGTATCTACTCATCACCCAGCTATGATATTCCACATTATGCCCACGCAAAGAAATAAATGAAAGAGAGATATGCTCAACTAAAAAGAACATTGAAATGTAATGATACATCTGAACTGCTACTTACTTGTGTGTGTGTTTACTGCACAAAGTAGCTATGCCTGCTTACTAAGTAATGTATAACTAGCTTTTTACATGATAAACTTATTATTATTATTCAGGCAGGCATATCACAGGGAAATTGGTAAGATTCAAAGGCACAAGCACCCTCATAAACACAAACAGCAAATCGTTTCACTCTTTTAGTATAACATCATTGAGACTTGAGATCAGCTCACTCAGACCTATATAATACAAACACACCATTGCTACTTATATAACTCTATATAGCAGAGTTTTTCATATGCAGGCAATCTTGGTGAAACTGTTCATCATTTGGTTGTGTGTTCATCCTTTATCATCATCTCATCATAATCATCTCTCCCCCGTCTCCTTCACTTTTCACCATAATCACAGCCATAATCATCATAATAAGACCCTCATTCACGCTCGTATTCACATATCATCATTATTATCATTGCATCGGATTTAAGTGAAGTCAGATGAGTTAGAGCTAACTAACCAAGTCTCATATAGCCTTAGCTATCTATATAACTGTATATAGGATTATATTTGGTATAGTTTGCAAGGAAGGTAAAAAGAGGAGAAATGAAGGCAAAACTTGGATATTAGAGTGTGTATGAGACGGAGAGTCGGGCTAAGTAGTTTTTTTGGTGTTACATGAAAGAGACATTGTTAAGTGTAAGTAACAACTACCCATCAGGCGTGCAGACAGATTGGAATGACTCGACAAAGCATAAAGGAGTGCCAGCCAACTTAACGTTACACGTTGAAGGGTGAACGTGCGAATTTATCGACTTATCATCACCTAAAAGCTAAACCGTATCACCCGACACACTCTAACCAACTGCGACTAGTAACACTTTAATATCAGTTAGCAAGACTCACATACTCACCCGCTACTGGTACACAGACACACACTGTATACCTATATATATTAATTATATGCGTATATGTGTATATTAAGAGATATACCTATAGAGGAATGCGTATTATACTCTGTAAGACCTTTAACCGTCATCATATCATCATCCTTTCAACCACTCACACACAAAACACAATACAGCGAAATTGATGTCTACTCAGCGTTGGAATACTTTGCTTGTTGAGATTGTATTGCACCTCGTGTAGTGTTGTAATGTGATGTAATAAATTAGAACTTCTCGGTGAACCGATCCTGACATGTAAAGCAGGTCTAATTTAAATAATTGGGCTTTCGACAATGCTTTATATACAACCTGTCTACATTCTCATACGTGTGTGGATATATAGGTAGTGGAGTTTTCTATTGTTAACGCAATCAAGCGACTAGCCTCTTCCAGCCTAATTAAATGATGTGACGTCTCATCTCTCTTGTATTAGATAAGTCTACTTACCGCTCAACGCAGAGAACTATGACAGAGATACGCAAATGGGCTAATTGCAACGATAAAAGTATATAAGCCTATTAAAAATTCATACAGCTATGTAGCTCAATGGGCTGTATATAGGTATAGGTAGCTTTATTTAGCCCTATTGTATATTAGAAATGCTACAGTTTGCACTGGGCTTAAAATAATATTGTTCGCAGGCCTTTGCTAATTCGCTTGAATATGTAATTGTGCAAAGGGCAACTGAATAGCGAGTTAACCGGTTAACGTATATATTTATGGTATTTTTCGTGTACAAAATATATATGGTATCCGTGGTATAATGGAAAATAGATTTATTATAGATTTTAATAGTTCCACTCGCGGATGGAAAAAAAAACTTTTCTTCTCGATATTGCAGTGAATAAATTTCAGGTTCAATCAATACAATTAATGTTCCGATTTTATGGACACGAAGTATACGAACAGAAAAAACAAGCAAATTCTCTCAAATTTACAATTTTCCCAAATTTTTACATATAAGATACCAAGAAATTCCTTGTATCGCACAGGACCGGGAGTTTTTTCTACCACGGGAGGGACTTGAACTATGCTAAGTGTGGATAAAATTACAAAATGAATGCATGAAGGGCTACTGTATGAATGAAAGTGTCGATTTATCATTTACTAGTATTGTGATTGAATGGGAGTTTTATGGACGTAATGCATATTAAAATCAATGCAGTAAGAGTGCAAGCGTAGGTGTTGTTTGTGTTAACAGTTAATGTTCGGAGAAGTCAATTCTTTAATAATAAAATATTATTTCCTTGCCATTTTTTCAATTTGATGCTCCCATGCCGAGATGGATGGAAGTTTGAAAAGATTAATGGGAAGTTTTTTGGTTGATTGGATTTTGTACGAGTTGGCTTGTTAGGGAACAGAGTCTAGACGGGGAAAAATACACGAAGAATGCAAGTTGTATATGTGTTGTTGGTTTATTGTCCCAGAAATGAGACCCACCCGTGTACTTAATCAATTAGCAAAGCCTTATATTATTTTTATGACTGTAATAAGTAAACACAGGGCAGATGCGAGTCTCAAGTGAACTTTTAGCACATTGCATGCAGCGGATAGCCAAAAGGCAAAAGCACAAATAAACATTAAGCTGAACTATTCCGGAAAATATTACTCACATAATATATAACTAGTGTGCATTTAAAAATGTTAGAATCCAAGGTTAGAGAATTTTGAGACGCCTAAAATGCAAACATTTCCAGTTGTGAACGAATAAGCTGTTAGAGTAAAATAAACATTGCAAAGTGGTATTGAAGCATTGAGCAGACTTTCTTTTGCTTTCACTTGTTTTGGAAAACTGAAGAATGCAATAAAAGCGATGAAAGAGACAGTGAGCGTTAGGAAGAGCTAAAAGCTAAATAAACGAGTAGCAGCACACACGCACCCACTACAACAACAATATCTTAAACTTTATGTGGAATATTGGCTTTTCTCATCGCTGTTTTATGTTTAGACAGAGCACAAACCAGCAATAACATTTTACTTTACAAATATGTTTTCCCAACTATACAACCTTATGCTATACCATATACTTCTACCTATACCATTATATATACTATCCCTACTTGTAGTATTATTTACATATTCACCCGAAATTGCACAGTGCTAGTCATAAAATATATTGCAATGAATTCTGAACTTGTATATCCTTCAAGCAGCACTTGTATAGTTTTCTATTTGATCTTTGACCCCTTTCTGTCTGTCTATTTTCCTTCTGCTTCAATTTAATCCCGAAACTGTCTGTCGTTCGTGTATTTTTTCTTTTTATGCAGTAGAAAAGCATCAGAGTGCCTAAACGATCAACACTACTTGTACTATTTGTACTAAATACCCTATGTACATACATATACAACTATAGTAGCTATATATGTCTATTGCTCTATTTTCACATACTATATGTGTCTGGGCCTATTTGACTGCGTTTCAACGCTTTAATTTGATATACTTCGTATTTATTCGTGCATTTAATCATATTCTTATGAATAAAGTGGCTTAGCACACATAATAGCACAATCGAATGCATAATGGTATAAAGCAGATCGAACACGGCTTTTGTTTACCCCTTGACACACACAAGCCAACAAAAACCAATAACCAACACACACACATACAGGCCATTGGCAGAAATAGTCGTTGCATAAATAGAGAGAGAGAGAGAATTGATGTGTATGCAAACATTTGCGTTGTAAGTGTAGTTTTGCACATAGTGAATGATGTTGGTGTATATGTGAGTATTGTGAAGAGAGAGAGAGAGTATTGAAAAGGCTGAGCAAGCGAATAGGACCAAGTAGCAACTTGGCAAACACTGAACACAAAAGAAGGCAAATAGAAATGAAAGGTAGACAGTTCATTCTATGATTGTATGTATGTGTAAAGACTAACAGTACGCAATTTACTCGGGCTAAAAGCCATCCTCAAGTGTATGTGGAGTTTGTAGTGTGTTTGTGTGCAAATGTGAAAGGATGTAAATTCATTCACGGCTCATATGCATACTTTACACGTATAGAAGTGAGTTAGTGAGAAGTTCAGACCTGCACAAGTGCAACTGTATACAGGAGAGTCCATGAATGAAACAGATGTAATGGCGGATCAACCAGTTTACTAATGCACTGTTTTAATTCATAAACGGTTTCAGTTATAAAGATAAAATATGTATATGCTCCTTTTATGTATAGGCACTTATTTTGCCTTTCGCTCTTCTCCTTTGCAATTCTATCACAGAAATACCAAATTCAAATGAATCTACGTCGTATTTACTTTAAATTGTTAAAATTTTTGTAAACAATAACTGTAGATGTTGATGTAGATTCATTGTCTTTCCATAAAATAATTAATATAGACATTCTGCACGAAATAAATGGATTAAAATTCTAATAACTTATATATTTGTCTGTTAGTACATCAAAAATCAATCATATCTACAATATATGTAAGGTCGGCAAAAAATGTTTGTTCAGAAAATGAAATAGTGACGATTAAGTACCGAATTTTTCAGATTTTTTGCGAAAATGGTTGGTGTGCTGGTTAATTGTTAATTAAGGTATGATGTTTTCATTAGAGAGTGTTCAGTTCATCATATATAACAAGAAGGTATTACACTATTCTTTACACAAAGAACATTAGTGGCAGCAAAAGGTAATGAGCATTAACGAATTCACGGATGATCAAAGTAATTCATCGTGTATTCCACATCCATACCTACAGTAGGCACATATATAGTGGTTGTGGGTTTCATTAATTAAATTAGGCACTACTATACTGAAAGAGACTTTAGAATTAACAACTTTCTCTGGTTACCAACTGAAATGATCATTTCCAACCACTCAGAAATCCAATGAACCCTTTTCCACGTTCGAAAGGTTCAAAATGTCAATTATTAATGTAAGCCTATAAAGTTTGCGATTTTTAGCATGTGAGTTGTTTGTTAATTTTAGAAAATTGTATGAAAACGCTGTAAGTATGAAAGTAATAGGGATTTACGGGGACATAAAATGTATTTTATGTTTATTATCAATTCAGACTTTAGTTTAGCTTTGGATTTTGTTGTAAATCAAGTGCATTTTGTTGTAAGTATGATTTATAGATGGCAATTAATTTGAATTTCTTTTAATGTGGAACTGAGGGAGCTGAACAAAAAGCTTTGTGTTTTATATTACAACCTTCATCTTGCCATCGGCTTATTTGGCTTATTAAAGAGTAGCTTTACGAATTCGTATAGTATATAAGTAGTAGTGGTGAATGCATTTTTTGTAAAATCAGCTTGCCACTTCTTGAAGGTTACGTACCAGTTTTTTTATGTCTATACTAGCTCAATGCTTGCATGCAAACGAGTTGAACTGTTTTACTTTATAAGTCCAGAGTCCAGACAGACGGTCCTTCCAAGTCTTATGGTCAATCATTTTCTCTGGTTGATGGATAAATACATACACTTAATGTTAAACTATATACATGTATTGTATAGTAATCCGATATCAGGTGGGTCAGTAATTGGTCAAAGGTTGAGAATAAAAAAATCAGGATTTTTCTTCTTATAATTGGCTCACATGTATAGGTATAATTGGATTTACTCTTGAAAAACGACCTAAAGAAGATTTAGGTCTTGTTTATTCCACAAATACAGAGAATTGCAAAAATTTCATTGTTCTTGGCTTTATTCTACAAACACACTCGGAGCTACAAGCACAAAGTAAAAAAACAAAGGTTGCTTCATGTCTGAGGTAAATATTTAATCACATAAATCAAAATTCAACCCAAACCTTGCACCAGTGTATACTTTTAGTTTTACTTATACTATTTCTATTTACAGATTCTTATATACAGACAAAACGCATTTACAGCTTATAATTTTTAACGATTAACGTATTTCTTCTTTTAAAAATTGCCGTCTGCAACTAAACGACAAAGGAATAATTTGTGTAAATATAATGTTTTCCAATCTCATTAGAATTTTAGATCATCCTTAGTTGTTTCTAGCAGTAATAAAATTCTAACTAATTATAAGCATAAGTACGAGGTTTCCACTCGAGTTATATGACATATTGCTACAACATTACCTTAAAAGTAAGGAAAAATGAATGAAAATAGTATTTTCCAAATTTTCTTTCAAAACTTATTTATTCACATTCATTTGAATGTTAATTCTAATTATGATGCACACAATTTCGAATAAATATACCTTAAGCGTTTTAATTTTAGAAGTGTTTGCTTTACTTCTCGTTTTTCCAGAAACTTCTGTTGCTTCCAGAAACAAAGTTCAATGTTTATTATTACAATACTTTGTGTGCAATGCTGTACATACCTGTACATTAACACTTTTGAATTTCGAAAGATAAATATGTAACCATGCATGTATATAGCTAATGTTACAAAGTTTATATACAGTACAACATTGGAATGGTTGTAATGTTACAGGGAAATATGTGAAAGATTCAACTCTTCATAATGAAAATGTTTTGTAGGTTATTTGAACTATTTGTGACTTTGTATGAGGAGTTAAAGTGTTTGAGTTTTTATTAGGGTAAACACGGTATGAAGTAGGTAATGTGTGTAGTTTGTGTTTGGTCGTACTCTGTGCAAGTAGGTCACTAATATCATGGTTTGGTAGATCTCAAAGAGAAAACAGAGTAGAATTTAAGATCAAAGCGAAACAACTAAGTATTTTTGTGAGGGTTCGCATGCATCTCACTTGTTACCTTTCTCTGTAACAAACATTCAGCTGCAGAAACTCACATACCTTCCTCTCACAGAAGCTGAACTGAATTGCCAGGAATTTAAAAGGGTTTTATTCTCAAAATGAACTCAAACATGAAGTCATAAAGTTACAAGTTAAATAATATAACATGGTAGATAGAAATACATTATTATTGCTTTGATTTGCAAGGCCCGTGCTATGCACTCCTCTTTTCCTTTTAACACCAACTCATTAAATATTTATTCCTTATACAGTCACATACAAACACACACCGTAAGGTGTACTTAAAAACCAGAGAGACACTCCTGGCCTTATGCATTACGTGAAACAAGGAATTGTCGCATTTCCATAAATAAATTCGTCTGCACACAAAACTGCCTATCAGCTACAGACAAATTCATACAGGGAAAAATAAAATGTATATGGTTTGCCTCGCTAAGACCATTTTGCAATTTTCCTGAGAATACCTACTACTAGCAGTAGTAGTAGATTAGAGAACTGTGTCATTTCTCAGATAAAAGGCATGCGTGTGAAAAAGAGAAAGCTAAACCAATATTACATTATTAGATAGGAGTCTCTTTACACTTGGCACAATAGGATCTAAGACCTTTATTGGTCATAACCCATAATTTCCAGATATAAGTGCTTGCTCCTTTTATTATACACACCGAGAAGGCTGTAAGGCGTATGTACTCGTATAGTGCATGAATAAAAATACATGTCGCTAGTAAAAGTAATAAGAATACTTAAACCAATATCGATTCACCATCAAAATCATTCCATTCTCAACCGACATAATATTCAACAAAGGTACATCAACAAACACGTTCTACCTTAACGTTATACTTTTACCCAAAAATTGCCTTCAAATTATTGTGTTTTAACTCAAACTTGCATTTGACTTACATTACGCTGTTACTCTGCTCTAAATTTCATTTGCTGTGCCGTTAACACGATATCGTCCTACTACTACCCTGTGACCTATAATATCCTTTCTCCTTGCAATGCAAATACATAGTTAATCGTAATTCCACTTTTAGATGCAATTGCAATTTTTCTATCATATTTTTATGATATTTCCTTTTCAGGTTAATGCTTTTTCAGGTAGACTTTTCAAAAAATTTACATTAAAGCATGCTGCATTCATCTACCTTAAAAGGTTTCCTTAATACATGGATCAATCAGGTTATTGATACCATTTTGCATATTTCATGGAAATCAAATATGAAATAGAATGATAGATCAAATGCACATTTATTTAATAACATTTTTCAAACATTATTGCAGTCTTATTTATTAGAAACAGCCAATACCCTTTACAAAATTCAATCTTAAGCTTTAAATTTTTAATAGAATTGTGCAGATATTATAATCATGCTTATGGAATTACAGTGTTTTTGCATATAAAAAGAATGAAGAAGTCACACGATATTACATAAAACAGTAGGGGAGTCAAATTTTTATAATATGAACACAGGTTTCTGGCACTCTATAAATTCTTTTTCTGTCTGAATATACAGGAGTGGTGTATGTAGTCTTCGTGAAACTTGAAAAAATCCATTAAGCTGAAAAAGTTGTTGTTGCTTTGATCTACTGCGTTGATTTTACCTTATAAATAATCCCTGCTGCATAATTAACACTGACACATAGAAAACAGACAGGTTTTTTGTATTTTCTTGTACTTGTAACAGGATACAAACTATATTCTTTAATAATTGCTTTGATCGTGACTCTTGGCAATATTCTCGATTATTGTTTGCATTATGGCAAGAAAAGTCATAGGTTATGTCGTACCGGTAATTCCAAGTACAGCTTATAGAACGGTAATAAAATTGCCAATATCATTCCCTGTCCTTTTGGCCTTTACATTTAAGCTCATATAGAATAGTGTCGCTTTGCACGAAAGATGTTTGGGTATTCGCTACCTGCACAACGGAAAAATGAGGGATCTCCCCCTCTTTTAGTACGTTTTTTAACCAGCGACTCACCCCTGGTTGGAGTCGCGTTTTGCTAATGCATTGAAAG
>JABASD010001557.1:0-38168 GCA_019776165.1 Pogonognathellus flavescens
TATAATATACTGCGTTAGAGTCGTTTAAGTAGAAGGGGTTAGCAGTGTAGAGTATGAGTGTATAGATTGGTTATGTTGCCGGGTTGGTAATGCGTTCGGGTGGGTAGGACCATTGTACCTTCAATTATAATTCAATAATTGGTATTTAGGACCTATTCAAATATATTTTTGTTCAATGATATTACAGAGGTAGAGAGTATAATATTATTCTAGTTTGTTACAGTCACGCTGAATATTTAAATGAATAAAATTAATATTGACTCCGCACACATGCAGACATTGACACAAAATCTCAAAAATGAAAACTTGCCTACTTAGTGTAGTTTTTTATCTTGAACAAATATTTTTGTAGAAACAACCAATAACTCATAGAATCGACTCACAAATGATACTTCTACTCACTGATACATGCAATAATAATATCAATAAATAAATATATTTATGATTTGAATAGCAATTACCTATAACTTTTATATTGAGTTCATAGACGTCTGTGCCAAATATATTTGAAGCCTCACAGCGATACCTTCCACTGTCTCGGTCAGTCAGATTTGTCATTTTGAGTTTGTAAACGCCTTCTTTTGGCTCACCTACAATCTTGTTCCACTAAAGAATAAATGGTAAACATCATTATAAATACAGAAGAAGCTTTAAGTACACAATGGCAAATAAAGTCTTGTTCTTCTCTAGAGCATTTCTCAACTCACCTTAAACCAAGTAATATTTGGTTTGGGGATTCCTCTGGCTTCGCATTTGAGATGCACACTCGAACCTTTTGTAATTGAAGTCGTTCTCTCTTTTGGAAGCTGATCTCTGTTAATTTTCGGTAGCGACGACGTTCTTTTATTTGTAGATTTCAGAAAATTATCTCGAAACGGGTCATCTCCTAAATAAACCAACATGAAAATGAAACGAAGCTGATGTATATCTTGGGCACACGACAATCGAAAGACCAACTTAATTAACGAGATAAATCTCAATGGCCAATTCTCCCTGACATTTACATTCTCTTCATGTTTATCTGATGGTGTTTATAAGTCAGTATTCCCGATTGCATAATTGAAAAGCAATTAAGTTGTAATACATGAAATGTACAACTGTCAATTTGTAATTTGATTCCAGTTTTTCTGTGAATAAATTGCAATGAATTTATTTTAATGACGTCACGATATATATATAAAAACGTTAATTATCCTTGAGAGAATAATTGGCTATACACGATTTGTCAGAATCCTGCAATCCATAGACAGCTAGCGGAAATAATCACAAATTGGAAATATTAATGTGGAAAAATAAACCACACTATTATACATACATCTATCACAGCTTGGAAATATCATAAATTGTCATTTTAAGTGTGAACGCAGTTCACATTTAAATAATCGCATTTCTCCTCATTGGACCATAATATTATGAATGTAAATTATTATCCTCATATTACATAAACTTTACGACCAATCTGCCAAATGTGCTGTAAATATGCTTAAGAATTAAACCTCTAACAGCCTGCACTATAATAAAAACATAGTTGCAGTTAAAGTGAATAAAGTTTGTTGAATCAATTTAATTTATATATTGCACTAATTGGGAAATTACACTAATTGCGTTAATCTACCACTTTTAATGTCCACAGTTACAATAATAAAAATCAGTTAGACTTTTCACACAACATAAAATATACTGGCATAGATTGTATAGTATTAGGTAAAAGCTTGTAGTGGCAGCTCCCTTTTGATGTTCCATGTGAAATATCACAACACAATGCTCACATTCACATGAAAGTCTCATAATAGACACACATGTCTTTACGTATGAAAGAAAATACAATGGAAGCATGTGCTACGAGAATGCCCATAATATAAAATCATGACACCCGATGCCTGTGAATGATATTGTGGCAGAGTTCCATTGAAACAGTAATATAATGTATAGTTCTGAAGTTCTGAAATGTCATTGGCTTTGAGCTGAAGTAATGCAGGGCATAAGGGATTTGATTATCAATTGACAGCTGTGTCCTTTGATAATATTGATAAGCGTAGTCTCAACTGTGAAAACTCCATGATTGACATAATAAAATTAAACAAACACACATGCAGATAGAAAGTAATCCCGATGAAATTTATCGAAGAGTTAGCAGAGCACCAACAGATAAAGTAGGTAGCTAAAGTAGCTACTTCTAAGTGTAAAATAATAATTATCATATTCAGTTGTCTCTCTCTATTTGTAAACAGGTATTAATAATAATATCTGAATGTTCTCAACGGGCACATTATCAAATCACTTCATTCATTCAAGCACATGACTGACAGGATCAGAAATCTAAACGGTTGCAAAAAGTTATACAATTGTAGCATAAAAACATACTGCCACAGAATTCCGCGTAAAAATTATTTTTGCACCAACCATTTACACCTAGACATATAGATGAAACGATAAAACTAGATACTATACATATGTGTGTAATTTAATCGCAGTAAAAAAGTACGGTAGTGTTGCAAACATTTGTGGTTGACAACCTGTGACAAATGTCACGAATGAAATGACATGTAACACTGACACAAAGATTACATAAAATGGACCCATTTCGTTGTTCTATTAAGCCCAGCCAGTATAGATTCACTTAGGGAATATATTTGTTCACCCAGACGAGACATAATAATATTATGTCACATGTACCTATATTATGTACTTAAAAGCCTGCTAAGAGTAGTGGGTATAAAGCTTGACACTTTTAGTGAGATTAGTTGCATTAAATGAAACAACAAACATCAGTGACACAGATAACAACAGTTTCCCCGGTAAATCTTTTTCCATTTGTAGATCACACAGTGTGTAAAGATTTACACTGTTTTATTTACTACGTTGGAGTACTTTAGTGAAAATGCATATTTTTATTGTCCATTAACGGCTCCATTACAAACGCATGGTTTTCCCCCATACTTGTTATTAGCCAATAAGGTTGATAAAATATTAGTAAAAGAGGATCAGTGTACATTTATTTTGATGATGTGAGTGGCCAAGTGTATACAATTAATTTGAGGGCTCAAAAGCATATTAATAGCGTATGGCTTATCTTAAGGTGACAATAATGGGTAAAGCCAGCAAGTGTCCGAAAGGTGACATGTTGTATCTATCTGCGGTAGAGTTTCCCAACATTATGACATTGAGATTGGGTAAAATGCATTTGAACTGCTACAGAAGCGACGGATAGAGTTTTGGAGCAAAGAGAGAGAGAAAAATATTGATAATTACATCAGACATTTTTATCAGAGAAAGCCGTTTGGTATTTTGTAGGCTGAACACAAGTGTGAGGACGTGACGACCCCATTCACCTGGCATAAACCACACAAACTGACATGACATTAACTGAGCAGAACATTTTCTGTGTGTACTTAAGAAACACGAACGAACGTTTTCACAACACAATCAGTCTTTCTTCAAAAGCACTCTGGTTTTCAGTTTCAGCTGTCTGCACCTTTTCCATCACACTTCATAGGGGTTATCTTTCTTCCAGCACTTAATGTTGCCTTGTTATACATTTAATGCAATACTTCCTGTCTCGCCCACTTATTCATTCACATATGTAAGGCCATCATAATATTACAACAAGTAAGCAGAAATTTATCTGTACGCAAGCATGTGGTCAACTGCACTCAGCAGTTTTGCAAAGCTCCGACTCTCTCAGTACAACGACAATTTCCTTTCTAAATCTGGAAGCTCTAAATCAATGCATGCACAACTCTTATTAACATTTCCAACACAACCAAAACAATCATTTTCTCTCCAAAAAAGTTTAGATTAAACCAACAAGCACTTTTCCATCGCACTGTGTACACAAAAATAGATTCCATATTTCAATCTGTCACTGATTGTGTTCTTTTCCATATTATGAAATATTCATTCTTCATATAGGTATAGGCATTAGGCAACTGTAATATATGGATACTTCTTTTTCTGCATTCTCACTTAGGTGAATGTTCATTATCGAGTAAAATACAATGATGGGATACATCAGTATATATAGCGACTGCTTTTCGAAAATATTTATAATTGGGATGTAGAATGAAAGAGAGAAGTTTTAGTAGACAGGATTTATCAAATAATACTGAAAGAGTAACTGTGTATAGAATTTTACCGGTAACAGTGAGTCTGGTGCTGAATGATTTAGCTCCGAATCCATTGACAGCTTTACAAATGTATGTTCCACTATCTTCATGAGTAACTGAGCGGATTTTTAGGTGACCCTGACTAGTGAGCTCAAACCGTAGCCAAAGCGTCTGAGATGGTCCAAAAATTCGTTCTTGTGATGGCTCGTATGAATTTTCCTGTAAACAGAACAAGTAAGGATGGATTAATAGTGGCTTTGCAACATAATTATTAACCATTACAAACACAAATTTGTCTTTCACAATTTAAACTAACGCTGAAGTACTAATATTTATAAAAGCAAGGTGAAAATGTTTTGATGAAATTACAAAGCTTAACAAAACGTGTAGGATTTCCGTGCTCATACTGAAGAAATCCGATAAATCTTAAACATAGCGTATAAAATACATGCAAGATTTATAAAATAAACGTTAGCGTAATTAATTGCATATATGTCAAGGCAAAGTTGTGGAAAATGCAATTACCTTATACCATTCATACATAGATTTGGGTTTGCTAATAATAGGACAGCTAAGTTCAACGTTGTCCCTAGGTTGAACAATTATAGTGCTGCCATTCCCTTCTGTAACTATAGGTGGTCCTGTAATGCAAAGATGTGTACACTTGAGACCATTTAAATACAAATAACAATTTTAGATAAATAAAATAATATTTTTACAGTAAAAGTGTACATTATACTAGAGATAGGCTAAATCAACACAAAGCGACGTATTGACAAATGTCTTTTATTTCAACATACCTCTGCTTGTGTTGGCATTTGTTATTGTATAAGCAATCGCCCCGTCTTCTTTACAAAATGCAGTTGTAATCGTAAGTACTACTACTGTGAAGGTGAGCTGGACCAATACTTCAATTCTTTCCATCTTCATTTTCTGATAATCATCTGAAAAACACAATTCAACATTCTTAATTTCCTGTACATTCAATTTAGCTTGCATTTTTCATTCTCAGACGTATTTCAAAAAATGTCCTTCCATTCAGGTTGGTACATTTTCAAGAAACATGGATGCAGTTTACAGATACATCAATCAAAAATTAGTTTGAACAATACCACCCAAGTGTAAATACTGAATAACTATACCTGAACTGTTCATTTGAGACTATCAGTTTGGAAAAATGTTAATGAGAACGAAATTACAGTATTTACAGTACTGTACAACCATAGCCAGAAAGGTATACCACAATAACCAAAGAGCATGGTGGGCATACCAGTATTAGTAATAACACCAACAAGAAAAGTTGAGAAAAAAGCGAAATGTGTTTTCAAGTAAGCAAGGGAAGTGAAATAATACATATGTACTTTGTATATTATATAAAGTAAATCTATTACAATAAAGCAGCATGGAGTATGAGTAAAGAGTAAATGAATTCAGTCATCCCAACTAATGAGACAATAAATAAATTGTGTATAAATAATGTGTGCAGTTATAAATATAAATAATGTGGTTATTGTTAGCATGGTACATAATAATATTATGATGATGGTTATATTTTAAGCAAACATGTTGCACGTACAACAGAGTGGTGCCATTGAATTAGATTCATTCCATATGTATATCATGGCAATGCAGCAAATATTTATACGAGCTAATCTTTGATCCAGTTACTTTTACAGTTTGTTTGCATTATAAACACAACATTGCTGCCCATAGAAAAGCTGTGTCATAAAATGCCGACGAATACATACAGCGAAATGAAACAGTGAAAGTCAATAATGTTAATCAAATACCGTATCTCATCTTCCCATACATTGCATTCGCTCACACCGTCATGTACCGCTTGTGTTGTACATTCTATAGACATTCTACACACCGCCTCCCTTTTCTCTACGAAAACCTCAACAATTTTATTCCATTCAGTATTTACTATTTCAACTACCATGAAACATCACGTAGTAATGATCTAGTAAGTAATTCATACATAATTTAATCATTTTTTGTCCATTTGTCATTTATTCATAACTTAATAACAAAAAAAAACTTAGAAAAATTATTGCTCAATGCTATTTTAGGATCTTCTATTTTGTGAATTTTCTACGTGACTGAGTGAGTCTTGGAAATTGCATGCATTAAATGTACAGGATTTATTATGTGATATATACACCAATGAAAAATGTTTTGTTTTTCATAATAGAAATTTATTCGTTTGGAAAACTGTCTGGATGGATAATTTGTCAGATTGCAGACTATTATGATGCAGACCATGCTTGTAAACAGTAAACCGGTATTGACTAGAGCCACACCATAGAAATGGATGTTTAGGTTAAACGGTTACAAAGAGATAGTGCGACTCCCGTAAAATAGGTAGCGTTTTGATATTAGATAATACTAATCAAGTGGGTACACAAAGTACACAGAAGTATTTGAGTTGGAGGATGTCTCGTTGATATGATACGAGAGCAGAGAGATAGTACGACATCAATCACAAAATACCTACTTGCTACTTCTACAACGTTCTACTATACTCACCAACAAATGACAAATAGAACACGACATCGCACACTTGAGGCATTGTGAACTAACTGGGAAGTAATACTCATTTATTTCTAACTAAATTATATTTAAAACAAATTATGCTGTATCTATGTAGCTCTACCTGGCTTTATACAGATTAATATAACATCAATCTAGTAGCTAAATACAGAAGACACATGCTTCACATGTGCTTAAATTATTTTAGACAATTACAATGCTACTACTGCAAGCTACACTTATGGTAGGGAGGAATTAACTAACTATCCATCACTTTTATACAATCCCAATTTCTATTTTCTATGTATATGTGTGCAAAGTATAAAAGCTTTATTGTCATGTCCTGTCAATGCATGCATTAGCCAAAGCCACTTTTTGCCAGTTGTGATTTGTCCGGTCAAATTGGAAACAGACCCTGAGAACAAACACAGTATGCATTTTCCAAACGATTTCGGATAATATTATGTGTGAGATAAAAAGCATTGATATCAGCTAGCACAAAGAAACCATACAAAACGAGCCTCAGTTTCAATAGTATTTAACGTACATGCCAAATTATTTTAATATTTATTTTATTATGTGCATGCTTGGTATTTATTGTTTAGATATTATTGGTCCAAAAAGTCATCAAAGAAATCTAAAATATTGTTTAGAACTGCAATATATATATATTCCACATAATTTTGAGACAAAGAATGCAGGATGCTAATAATATCGATAAAACAATAATACATAACAGCTCAACATTATTAGCATACTAAAACATGTTTATTGCCAATTAAAATGCTTATATTATGATGCATCTATTCATTCATTATGCAGACAGGTGCATTTGTGGAAATGAACATTGAAATGTCGAGTTATAAATAGTTACTCATATTATTATTGCAATAACTTTATTTATAACTTCCTGTATGTAATTGATACTCCTGATTTATAAATATTAGTACCGGTTGTAATATCTAAATTGAGCCTTTCAGGCAATAAAAGTCTGCTTAAAAGCAAAACTATTACTGTTAGTTTTATTATGATAATGCGGAATAAAACATTGTCCATCGGCTAGAAATAGAGACACGCGAGTTGCCTCGTGCGTGACGAATTCAATTCCTCTTGTTGTTTCTCAATGATATTTCCATGATTAAAAAAAATGGTATTTAATCATATTATACTAAACAGTTTAAGTTTATTGATAGCAGCTCTTACTCCACGTGTCTACTACTTGTGTTTGTGTATGTATTTGACATTTATGTAAATTTATCGACCTACATTTTGATTTTTATGTGCTATAAATTGAAATGTAAACAGTATTAAAAATATTCATTGTCATCATAACATTAGAGTAAAGGACGTGATATTCACAACTGTAACAATTTACATGCAAAGAATGCAGGTTCTTTTCTTCACGAATAAAATATGAAGGCATAACGCAAATCTTCCATTTCTTTCCATGTACCTACTATTAATTATTACTACATTATTATGTACCGTTAATTACATAATTTTTCCGATTGGTGCCTTTTGTTTTGAATTTTTATCAGCCTTTGAAATATAACTTAAAGATCCTATTTGGAAAACCTTCTACAATGCATGCAAAGTAATGAGATCACTCTGAAATTCCTAAAATGATCTCATTACATTTTCCTGTAGTTATTTCATAAAACTATTTAAGAACAATTGTACCAAATGAAATTCGGCACAAAGATGTTATAACATTGAAGTATATGAATAGACGAAATGTGACTGTTGTGTGTATCCTACTTAGAAAAAGAGAGCAAATTGTTGTCTGTACTGCAAAAATTATTGCGCACATACAATAATATTTGCATGCTTAAACTTTAAAACTACTTTGGTGACAGGTTATTATTAACTTGCCAAGTGAATAAGATCATTACTGTATACGATGTTACGAATGTAGTTGAGAAGTTATTGAGAAAATGTTTAAGCAAGAAGCAAACGATTCTATTCTATAGTTGCACAAGTGTGACAAAACATCTTGCAATTAGTTCGAGTTATTGCAAACTTATAGGTCTGGATACAATCTTATATTATTATTATGCGTTCCTTTTTACATGAATGCAAAAAAGTAGCTGAAGAATATAGGATTATCTAACAATAAGTCAGACATACACTAGCAGAGACGCCCACAAAACAATCCTATCAAATTCATTTTTCTACTTAATTAAAAGATGTAACCGATTGACCCAATTTTAAACCTTGAGGCCCATTTTGACCCAAAGAGCATCTTCAAGAAATTTGAACAAAATATTTTGATTCGCTGCTCAGATAATATCGCGGCGACAAACAGATGGATATATACATAGATAGATAGACAGACAGATAAATCGTTACTATAAAGTAGTCTTCGCTACTTATTCCTATGTAGATATATGGAATATATAAAACAGCTTCCTGTTAGTATCAGTTACATTTATTTTATTACTTGCATTTTTATTACTACTTTGGTGGTGACATAACTCTTATTCTTTAAAGTAATAAAATAAAACCAAAATTGAAATTTTAAGTTGCATGCATTTGCAGTATGAATGGACAATAAGAAATGGTAAAGCAATAAGTAAAGTATTATGAGTTTAGCGTTCATGTACCATTGTTTGTTAAGGTCGAGGTAAAAGTCCTTCAATTCTGTAGTTCAGTAAATGGTCTGACTAACTCCTCAGTTCATAATATTATTGTGTGTTGTGCAATTTGCTAGAAGAATGTGTTATTGCAATAATTATTAATTATTATGCAGCTGCAAGATGAGACTGCCATATAACAAGCTGCATGTCGTGAAATACAAAAACAAAGCCCAATCTCAGGATTTTATGGCACTTTGTGTATCAATAATGTCAATTGCTTTACATCTCTCTCAGCGTCACAATCAAAACATTTCAAACTATACACAGTAGTTCCAATGTCACAGTAAAAACAAATACAACGAAACTTACATTCCAATTACTACAAAATTTTCCCCGTAGTAGTTAGCTGTGAATTTTATAATTGCTCCCTCTTTACGGGTAGCAACAGTTTGCAATTTTGTATTTTCGAAAAGAGTTTTTTACCTATTGCACTTTCACTTTCGTTAACAAATGTTGTTTTTATGTGGTGTGTGTCAGAAAGCAGACAGCATACTGCGGTGTCTGCCTGCGATTCACTTTATATTTTTAGATTCGACACACGAATGTGTTCGTGCACTTAAAACACCACGCTTTAGTAGTTACATAATACAGATATTAACGTTGCATAAGAAAATGCAAACTGATTTTTACATGCAAAGGTGAAATCAACGTTTTCCCACGTCTTCACACCAACGAGTAATGGTTTCAGACTGTTCATACAAAAATAATATTGGATTTTCCTGTGTTTTCAACGTGAGATGATAAATCGCAGAGCGATAATAAAGCACAAGGATCGTGTATAATTTAAGCCACAGTGCTTTCACACAGAAATTATTGCAAATGTGTCCACTGTTGAGTGCAAATGTCGACTGAATGTAAAGGGAGATATTGTTAAAGTGGAAGTGACGATAAAATTTGTCCAGGTTTTTAAGGCATGGATTATATCAAGGGGATTGGGGGCCAGTGAATTTCCCTACTGTCGTTCAGAGCAGACATGGACCTAATCGGAGTGTATGAGAATACTAACAGTAGTGACTCCTGAGTATCTTTCCAGAGCATGGAACGAATACATTATCATTATTACTACAGACCAAAGGTAAATCGTTCAACTTGAATAAGTTTAAGCTTAAGCGTAAGTTGGTTAATCTAGGTCCTAGGTAGGCACAGTCTGTGTACATGTGCATGGTAAATACATTACATAGCAATGCTTGGCTTTTATTTGTATGGGAGCTCCCTGTGTATCCAACTTATGGAGTATGGACACAAAATCATATTTCACATTTAACATACCCACCTACGATTATCACATTACGACGAGTAAGTCTAGGATGAGTCGGATGACTATTCTAAGAGAAGACAGACAACCGGCTACTTCTGCTGTTCGTGCATTGTAATATGGATGTGCATGGCTAAAACTGTGAACCCGTGCTTTATGTTACAAAATACATTTACAATAACAATACATAATATATACCTAACCTAATAGTCATGTTACAAGTCTCAGTTATTTTTATAATGCCAGCCAAAAATCCTCAGTAGTCGTTCATTTGTAGTTTAGTCATTCAATATTATTGGTATTAAAGACCAGGTGCCTATTCTGCTTGGTAATTACCTGTCTTTTTCTTATATATTAATTACCACGAAACTATTTTTATGTATGACTTTTTTACGTGGAGCCATGTGTAATCTTGATTAATGAGGGTTAGGTCATGAGGTGACTTGATGATGGAACTATTATTATTAAATACCTGTCGACAAATTACAGACTGTCACCAGTACAGTATTTTTTATGGATCGAAGAAAGAGAATTGAGACAACAAAACGAAGTATAAGTTTACTGGTGGGGTTTTCAGAAAAGCAGTAATGCAACAAACATAAAGAGTGTATTGTATTGTCTATGTACATGTTTGGTGGTAATAAATATCTTGTAGTGTAATGTAATAAAATATTGTATTTAGTAAGCAAAGTAAGCATTAATGAAATAATAAATGTGGGTAAGAGAGACAGAGCTGAAGAGAATCCCTATCTTATCCTGTGATAGCAGCTCCTGTAGGTAATCAGGTTTCATTTGCACCGATAAGAAACTATTCGTCCACTCTACATAATATTTTAATGCACAGAACTGCTATTTGTGGGCTCAGTTGTTAATGCTGCTCTGAAATAATATTTGCCTTCTATTAGATTCATGCAATAATAAAATAATATTATAACAAACATTTGTTATATTATGCATAAAATAATGCTAGCTAAGAAATTATCCTTTCGTTACATTTAGAATGGGAAAGAATCATTTAGTCAGCTATTTATTATACAGATAGAGCTGCACCGTAATGGTTGCAATAACACCAGTTTTGCCAAACACACAAAAAAGTAATTGCACATGCAATGCCTTTAGCACGCTAAGAAAGACTGTAATGTTTTATTTCATATGATTTTATTACCGTAAACAAATGATAACGTGTCAATGCCAGTTCTAGCATAGTCTGACAATTCTTCAAAAATGTTGTCATGCAATTTTCATGGTAAAAGTCAGTGGGACGTTTTTTGCTATATAGAAGGGAAGACAATCATCAAATAATTACTGGAAGCAATCAAGCAGTCTAATTTTACAAAGTGCAAAAGTGGACAAAGAACGTTGCACAAAAAAACAGCAAAGAAGAAAAAGCTTCTGTTAAGAAATTTGTGGTCTAAAAAATCAATTATACATTTTGTACTATTTTCGAGATGTAAAATAATTTTCTAGCTGGAGGAATTAAAACCATGAAGATTGTAAAGTAGATTAGAGTACTGAAGACATGTTTAAATATTCTGCTTAGAAATTTGTGGTCTAAAAAATCAATTATACATTTTGTATTATTTTCGAGGTGTAAAATTATTTTCTAGCTAGAGAAATTAAAATATATAAGATTATAAAGTAGATTAGAGTACTGAAGACATGTTTAAATATTCTGTTCAAAAATTTGTGGTCTAAAAAATGAATTATACATTTGTACTATTTTCGAGGTGTAAAATAATTTTCTAGCTGGAGGAATTAAAATCATGAAGATTGTAAAGTAGATTAGAGTACTGAATGCATGTGTAAATATTCACAAGAATATCTAATGCATGCATAATATTTAATATATACTTAGGGTATGTAGTTTGGAAGTCATGAGTTGAATAATGACCATAGACCACTGCACTGTGTAACGATTATCAGTCAACTCATCGATTTGTCATGACTGAAGTGTCAAATGTCACCGTGTTGTTGGCTATTTGAAGTAAGGATGTGAGTTAAGAGGTGTATTGAGGTCTAAAAGGTATTATCTGATGAAGAAATTCAAATAGAACCTTCCTCTATAGCTGTTACCTACTTACTTTACGAGAATGAGCATTTAGTGCAGCTGATGGGAAAAGTGTTTTGACATTTAGAAGAATTATGAGCTTTGTCATTGGACTGTGTGATTGAATACTCGTTACATTGAGCCATCAATAAAGCCACAAAAGTAAATAAATACCCATCCAAAGAGCATGGTAAATATCTACATCCTGCATGCTTATCACACAACTCAGATGGGTCGAGAATAATTGTAGTGTCCCCCAGATATTACTGTTCTGACAATTCAACAATGAGAATCGAACACACCTGGTTCTCTGTCCATGCACTTCTTCAGCATGGTGGTCAACCAATATTCCTCAATTCATAAATTCTCCGGCCTCTTGACTTAAATACACAAACTACAAACTCTCAATTTTCTCTATAATGTCTTGCTACTTTCGCCATATTATTGTGTTAGGACGATTGTTGGCATACTTCATCTTGAGATAAGATTGTAGTAACTCATAGAAATTACTACTCCCTGAAATAACAAATATCACTGTGAAGGTAATAGGTATATGGATAAGTAGTAAATACACTGCTTAGCTATAGGACTTAGGATTTAATGTACCAACTGCAACAATGCAGTAATTTTAGTGAACAAAAATATTACTCATATTGCTCGAGTCAGATTTACTAATTCTGAATTATTTCTCTTGATGATTTTTGCAGTTTGGCTTGATCTTACAATTAGTTTCATATTACCTATACAGATAGTCTTGTATTAGTGTGCCTAAATAATCCTAGTTAAAAGTATTTATAAGTGTAATTTGTAAAACATTGAAAGCCTACCTTCTACGTACACATTTGACACTTAACACTTCATAAAGTAATAAATGTTCTTACTTCCACTACTATAGTTAATTTGTATCTCTAAGGGAAGGACATGACCATCAACATTGTTCACTTCGAAATATTCTTTCAAATAACGCTGTATCATTTAAAAATACATTTTTTAGAATATAATTTACATATGTACCTTTATGTGGAATGTAGAATGTAGAATATCGTGATTTAGATTAATATATTAATGACAATTATTAATAGACTCTCACCCAGTTTGAATGGAATTCTAAAAATGTATTTAATGTGCTGCAGCGATATGAATTCTTAACAGTATTTTCTATGAAGTGATTTTTAACATCACTAATTGCAGTCATAGTAATAATCTATCATCTTTTAACAAATTGAGATTGCCTTATTTTGTGTCATGTCTGCCAGAAATGTCACCATAAGTTGTACACGTACAACAGACCTCATATTTGGAGACGTATTTATTAGAGTTACTTAGGCATTTACTATGTGACTTATTGTAGGAAATATTATATCAGACAGAAAGCACTATTACTCTTATCTGCGTGAAGGTGTACTTAAGAAGACCACATAGTGATATTTACGTACCTTTTGAATGCAACACTTAAATAGGAACAATAAGCCAACTGTCAATCAACACAACAATTACAATAAGTATCTTAAGGCAAGAGAATGGGCAACGGTAACAACTTTCTCAACGCTACTTCCAAAGTAATTCTATGCATTCTAGACGACACTTTAAGTCAGTCCATCATCGTCAGCCGCTGGTCTGGACTTGCTCCTGCTGGACATGGATGCAGCCAAATAATCCTCATCAACAATAAGTACAGGCTACTAATAAGTCCTATACATGCACGTCTCACATTCAGTGAAATTGTGAGGAGTCCTTCAGATTAAACACCTCCAGAAAAGTCGACGGTTTTCTTTCATTCCAACTGTACTCGGTATTTACCTTAGATTGTATTCTACAGCAATAAGAATCAGTGTGGTTGCATAATGCCTGACGCAAAATATATTCCCACCCGAAATTAGTGTTCCGTTATACGGCAACAAATTAGTGATGCGTATAAGTTGAACAGTCTTTTAGTGTATTTGTAATTATTTCATTTTCTTAACAGTTAGAATTTACAGTGCACTTTGTAATTCTAGGTATTTGTAAATGTTAAACAATGCACTGAAATTCGCGCATTGAGATTCTAAAGCATCAAGTTTGCATTTGCAATGATTCTGCTTTATCTACAGACGGTTATGTAATTTTTTGATGTGACTAACTCAAATTCTTTTAAATAATACACATCCGATATTCATGATTGGAATTAAAATGTTGTGGAATTAAAAAAATGCGATTTTTGTCCATACAGCAAACTTTTTGATGACATTTTTAATGTGAAACTGATAATACTACAGGAAATTGACAGAAAGCTCTTTACATTGTCAGTAATGAATTTCGTCACCTTTATATTAGATTTTTATATTTTTTGATAAATTAAAGCTGATACGTAAAAACGGACAGCTACGCATAAATGTACTGGCGAATATCAATCAATTATATTATGTTATCACATCTGTGTCATTGGATTAATGGAAATTGTTATAACCACGAGATAGCAGAGACGTATCTAAGTGGATGATCAATTATACATTTCCTAAGATAATTTTCCAATCATTTCATCAGCATGCAATGAAGTACTATTAGCGATTGAGATTATTCAATTCGGTCACTTTTCTAATGTTGAATTTGACTGGCACGATGATCTTCATTCTTCTTTCCTTCTCTATAGGCATATCAGATTTCGAGTCCGCTGTTAATAACAATTAATATTATGAAATGTAAAAAACTTCTCATGAAATTGATACCTTAGAACCCCAATTGACATAATTTTTTCGTTTCTCAATCTGAAACCTAGAAATTCTCATTATGTAACAACGGTTAGAATTTATTAAATGTTTTATTTCATCTCATAACTGATTAGAAGAGTAGGAAGTATTTAATGAGCCTGAACCACGCACATAATACTTTGGTTACTGCGTGAGTTATATTATAGCTGTACCTAGTAAAGTGGTTAAATGTTACTGTCTTCTCTCTCTTGTCTTCGCTGTCTGTCAGCTTCTGTATCATCTGAAACTCATAAAAATGAAATTAAAGATATAAAACTGAATGCGGATATCATATATCAGTCTGACGGTTTCAAGTAGCAAACATTTCCCTGTATTCCATATTGTTATTTCCGTATAGTTGGGAATTGAAGCTCATTATAGGTTGTATACAAATATCTGCGATGAGCCAAGTCACACTTTACCCCATTTCAATTGACTCTCAAACTCTCAGGCTGCAGGCTGGTTTTCTCAGACAAAATAAGTAAGATGAGACTTCCTTCTTTGGCAATCCTGTGTAATGGTCTTCTTTTCTGGTCTTTTCCATTCCTTTACCGATGAGAATAGCTCTCGGCTGTCTGCAACCTTACTTTTCTTTATGTGTACATGAAAAATGATTCCTAAGCTTACTAAATTACTATTAAGTTAGTGCCAGACAAAGTACAGATAACAGTACAATGATGTATGTGATAAATGTATCTGTGTAGGTGATCTGGTGATCCTATTCACACTTTCATTCAAACTATAATTACCTGAAGATTAATTAAAACAGTATATTCTAAATCATGCATTACATTACGACGTTGAAAAAAAGAATCATCTTGAGATTATGTATATTAGGTACTGTTAGTTTATTGTATACAAGAAGTGAGAAATGCATTATGATTTGCAGTATATAGGTTGTTAACGAATCCTTACAATCTTTAAATGAAATGTATCATATTACCCACATGAAGGAATTCGAAAAGAAAAAATTGTAATACAAAGGTTTTTTACCTGTTCCCAAGTTTATTACCCAATATGATTAAAATTATTGTAAATTTGACAGCCATTGTATTAACTATTAGGTACTGTATAACAATTCATCTAAAATATTTCCAATGAAGTTTACAGGCAACCCTTCTGAAATTATTTACTGGTACAATTAACTTGTATTTACTTATTTAATCAAACGAAAAACTTTGTGCAATGCAAGAATTTAAAAAGAAATCATTTTTTAAAGATGATTTTCAAGTTAATGTTAGAATTATTTATACTTCATAACCTAGCTAGGTTCAATGACGCTTTCATTGAACCAAGCTAGTCTAATGGAGTATATAGTGCCATGTAAAGTATTGCAAATATTATCGTTGATATAAAAACGAGACAGATAATAGTCCTAAAATTACTTGGTAAATGTTACTCATTACGACAAATCTTAGTTGGTAGGGTAGGTATAGGTAGTGCCTCTCACTTACCCACCTATTACATTTCGGAAGAAACTTTTACACGTGTAGAGTAAAATAATGATAATATTATGGTAATTTTATTCCACGACAATGAATTCGATTAGGAAAGTTCCACGGCAGTTTGGAAGATAATCAAGAGCTGATGACGGGGGAGGGGGGAGGGGTTGCACTTTAATGGCAACTATCCCATTCTCCGCTCCCACGCAATTCACTCTTGGAGTTGTCCACCAGGATTCACACAGCACCGAGTCCACAACCAAGCTTCCTTCGTATCCAAAATTCCAAAGAAGTCACATCTCAAGTGAGTATGAAAGGGTTTTCTTTAAGAAAATACAAAATAATCTTCAGTGTGTTGTCGCTGTGTAGAATAATTCAAGAAAATTCGCGATAAATAATTGCGGAGAATTCTAAGTCACAGATTTTGATAAAACACAAATGTTGAAAATGTTTTCTGAAAACGAAAGAAGACGAAGAGCTCTTTTTAAGAGAAGTAACACAGTGTCAAGTCCGCAGACGACTAGTGGACGATGGTGGAGTCGGATTGCTTAAATATTTGATGAAGATGATCTGACAGTTAAAAACCTGTATGGGGAGACATGTCTATCGCAGAATTGGGACTGGGGGACTACGTGTGACTGAGAAAGAAGAGATGACCGTTCGCTGTGTAGCGAAAGCCAATTATTAGCCAACGTCTTATGGTCATGGACGTGTTGTCTTTCTACGTTTTGTATCATTCATAGAAACCTGAGGTTATTGTAGACGTGTATGCGAATCAATTTTACATATAAATGTTGCCGAGGTATGTTGATGATACTGCCTAAAGAATGGGGTGGATGGGTCATTGGCAAAGTCAAGACAAGCCACCCGGCTGGCGCAGCAGATATTTATCAAAAAATACCCAACAGCAAAACAAACATCATGAATTCCTCCATCAGTAGATGTAATGTTATGTGAAATGAATGTTGTTGTATGTGGTCAAAGTGCACACAAACCTTGAAAGACCCAGATTACTAAATACACCTGTAAACCATTCCTCTGCTCACCAGCCTCACAAATACTCCTCTTTTGCTTCGTGAACAAACTCGGAATTCTCAATCTCAAGTAAAAAGAAGATTGACCAGGACGTAGCTCTTTTAGCTTACCTTACCATAATATTCGACGCAGATAGGTGTATACCAAAGATCTCAACACCGATTGTTGCTGCACTATAGGGGATATAGCAAATAACTCGTCTGCATGAGGAAATCATCTTCTGCTTCATTTCTTACTTATTCTACTTTTACAGATAATGCTAATGTAGTACCAATCTTCACATGCATGCATGTTACAATCTCTGTACTTCATAATGAATAAGTATATACCCAGTCATTTTCATTTCCATTCAAATGCATTTTAATCATTTCCTAATAACACATTCCGGATGTTTCTGTTTATTTTGAGATTTTTCATGTTTGCAGTAAAAATTCAGTTTTTAAATGAGATTGATTTTATATAATAAGACAAGCATGTGTAGAAAATAATTTCATACCTAAAAGTACAGCTTTCATGACCAATAATGTTGATTAAACACTGTGCACGTTTCGAAATATTATAGTATGTTATGCAAGGGAAAATTTGAATGAATGACAATTAAAATGAGGAATCGAAGCAGAATTAAAAAGCTCATTACAACCTAGAAATAATTTTTCATGGTTTCTGACAGTGTGGTATTTGAAAATAATCGAAATCTTTTGTTTTTATTTATTTCACTTCGTTTGTCTCAAATACCGATGAAAAACTTCGTTCATAGATTGCTCCATGTTTTTTACATAAAGTACTTGTTAGAAATTGTTTGTATCTGTGACAATTTCGATTCGA
Source organism: Pogonognathellus flavescens (assembly GCA_019776165.1). Classification (NCBI taxonomy): domain Eukaryota; kingdom Metazoa; phylum Arthropoda; class Collembola; order Entomobryomorpha; family Tomoceridae; genus Pogonognathellus; species Pogonognathellus flavescens. Next base: position 18,605 of record JABASD010001557.1, read on the forward strand.
AGTTAATTATTTTTACTTGCAAACAATTGTGTCTGGCAATTCACATTTGCAGTCTTTAGAGATGAAGGCTACAATTGACTGAAGTGAATGTAGTGTAAGAAGATCATCACGATAGGGATATGAAAATCAAAAGAAAACATAAAATGGAGTGTTGTTGCACGGTCATTACCCCAAAGTGGTCCAGCAACTATTTCATGTTTGTAGGTACCGTTAGTCGTCTATATAAGAGTATAAGACCTACCCACCAGTTCCAATTATGTTTAACATTAACCATAACATAAAACTACCTTACGTAAGTAGCTAGTAAGGTACCTAAGCAGTAACTACATTGTAGGTTAAAGTACATAACATTATCATCATATAATGTACGTGCATTTTAAAACTCATGTGTGCATCCTTCTTGTATTTCACTGCAAAATTTATTTTTATCAATACCTATCTTACTTTATTCTGCCTACCAATTCAGAGACTGCATTATAAACCATTCTGAATTGTAACACTGATCTGAACTGAAGTTGTTATAGGAGGTACACCCATTGCTCCTTCCACCGTTATCCCAATGGCTTTGCTTGTTTAAGAAACTACGTAGATACAGAACATAAAGCTATGAGTTGACACATGCTATCTTTAATCCAAGAACCTGTGAACTACTTTTCTTTAACTAAACCAATAGCACAAACAAACACATAATATTATTTATTTGGTATAAAACTGGGATTTAGATATACTTGATGATTTCTAGAAAAAAATTGTAGAGATCTAAGACCTTTTTGGCATTACACAGAAGTAGTGAGATAAAATTAAAAAGGGAAAAAACTGGTGTGACCTGCATACCATAATATTGTAGGAATAGGAAAACTCAAGATTCTGTGTCGAATATGTACAATTGTAAACCTGAGACCTATAAAGAATGAATAGAAGAGTATCATATGGACAGTATACCTTCATAGAGTTGAAATTTTTCTCGCAATTGCCAAAAATATCTACTGGTTTTCTCATGATGTCCTTTTCTGCTCACAAAATTGGATTGCAGCAGACAAATGAGTATTTTGTCAAAACGAGTGTTAAATTTGCAATTGAAAATATTATTTTCACTTGTTAATGCTATGGGAAATAAATCATGCATTAAATTGTTTGACTGGAATACTACAAAACGAGACTAAACGAGATTTTATAATTAAAGTATCCTACATTGTGTCTGATAATATGCAGGTGCAACAGTTTTATTGTTGTAATTATTATAATTATATTGCATACTGAGTTGAGCTGTTAGAAATGTAAAAATGTATATAAGACAGTATCATAATTATTTATTGCAAGGAATGTTTATGTGTAGTGTAATGGATTGTAACGATAATATAATACATACGGAGGGTTTGGCAGGTGTAAATGATAATGAACGTCATAGGATGGGAAAAGAAGATTTTTATTGCAATTTCATTATGGTGCTTGTAGATATTTGTAAGTTGTGAATGAGCAGTGGTATCATTCAGTTCGCTACCTTCCCTGGTTCTATAATTTAGGTTCAAATCTCAACAGTTTTGCATATATTTTATTTCCTCGCATTGCAATGTGTTATATCTTTATTTCGTGTAATATAACCCCTGCAAGGTTTTACAGTACGCAATTACAGTCAATAACTAGATATGCGGACATTAAATCGATATTTGTGTGGCCAATCAACTTATATACTATCTGAGCGAATTATATGATTATATTATTACTAGGTACATGAAATATTTAGAACTCTGTTTGAACTACCTTACCATACACTATATTGATATCCTCGTGTAATGCTTTTCGCATTATTATTAAGACAAATGCCTACCTGAGAATGTAAAGACAGTGAGAAAAACACAGTAAGAAATTTGTATCGGAAAAATATAAAGGACCAGGAGAAAGAAGAGAGTTCAAAGATCTGTCGGAAGTAAGATTGTAATTGCATGGCCACAAACGACACCAACAAGTTCTACCTAATGATACGGGAAAGACGTTTGGCAAGTTTTTGTGCAGCTTCGTAATACTGGTGTGCTTCAATGATCATTTCGGATACTGAGATGCTGATTGCTCTGGGGATCTTGCATTTTTTGACCTTTTCCACAGTTGTATTCATGTACCGTTGCTTGCCCTTACTTTAAGTTTGCATTGCACTCCTGTGCATATTATGTACACGAATTCCTTTAAAGTTCCTCTAAGTCACTAGTCAAGTCACCTTATTCATTCACATTTTTCCTACATTAATTATTTTCTTCACAGTTTGTCTCATTCTCTCAACGCAAAGGCATAGATACCTATAGGCATATGATGATGATAGGGGTAACGGTGAAGATTTTGTCTATAACGTATAGAAAAGCAATAACCCTAAGATCAAGTATTTCCAAGGTATAAGTGTGTACGTGTGGACTGTGGAGTGATATTATGATGTAGGTAGTAAGATGAACCTAGATCTATTGTATTACCTAGATCAAAATCATCAGATACATAAAAACCACTGACCAATTGACCAACGTTTTTTCCTAAGAACTTTGTGACTTTTTTCCTTTAAATAATCAAAACTTATTCGAGAATGTTCTGTAAATTATCAGGCTAACCCAATTACTTAAGACGTGCTTTTAATTTCAATTCTAACATAGAAATCAGCCTACAATATTGCATTTGAATTAGGATTAAACAGGATGTTATATGTGCAACTAAATTGTACACTTTTAAAGCAACCATAAAAACACGAATTGCAATAAGTAATAATTAAAATACAAAAACAATTGTTTACCTAAATATTCAGCAGTACCGTTAAAAACGAAGAATTACTATTTTGACACAGAGACTGAAACTCAAGTTAACGTTTGAGACTTTCCAGAGCGTTCTAAGCGTATAATTAAGCATTGTACATAGCTGCTGATACATTTATAATGTATACCTATGTGTAATGTGTATCTATCTGTAATCTGTATCCACATCAAGCAAATTAAAACATTTCTGTCTCTGTATAATGTTCAAAATGTTAAGACAGCATTTTTCATATGAATTCACCATTTGACCTGGCATTTAATTAATCCTACTGCTTGTTGTATTAAGTCTGCTAAAAACTGAATTGGAAAAATCATGTAGCATCTCGACAAATCAAAAGTACAACTAATTAAATATATTAAAATTAAAAAAAGGTATATAAAATATACTAGGTAAACTATACTGCTCTGTAATGCATTGGTAAACGGTGCGCTCGAATCTGTTATACAATAGTATGGACTCTCTATACAAATGGTTAGTGTCAGTCACCACATAATATGCCAGAAACAAGTAGAGGTGTAGGTGTAGATGCAAAAACCATTTTAACAGGTTCAAAGGTTGTATAGTATACATAGATGACTATAAATTATAACTATTCTTGACGCTAATGGCATTAACAAATTGAGGGAAAAAATAAGTTACTTATAACATAAGATTATATTTCATGCTCGGAAATTTTAACAGTACTGAGATAGAATAATGTATCAATATATTTTTGTGTAAACCCTGCTCTATTCTATGATTCTATGTAGTATCATATTCATTATTCACTTTATTTGATCAAAGAAAGAGTCTGATGGAAAATTAATTCAATGTTTTCCTTAAAAATACAGCTTTTGTAACTCCTTTTTTTAAAAATACATCATAAAATGTGGAATACTTACTTAGTACAGAATAATGTGTTCAAACCTTAACCGAATTGTAATTTAATAAATATTACATTGTTTAAGAAAAGTTTGTAGAATTGTTAGGGAAATAGGCAAGATTTAAAAATATATTTATTTTTTAAATCTACCGTTGACCTACCTAAACAGGTCATTGTCCAAGTTCTTTCCTATAGCTAAATTGTACTGTAAACTGTGGGTCTTGGCTGGAGGTCGTGTAGTTTTAAATAAAATCCCAGTAAAATGTAACGGGAAACTAAGTAAAATATACCACCTAAATAATAATTTTGCGTTGTCCATAATTAAATAATACTCATTATATTAGATAAAAAATACTCCACTTTCTCAACAATTGACATTTCCTTTAGTGTGGAATCTGCATCGTCATTAGTTCTCCTATGAATTGATTCCCATATCAAAAAGCGTTTTCAATTTTCATTGATATTTAATGCAATTACAATTACACATGAATGATCTCAATCTGCCTGATGAGATTTTTGTCATTTGTTAGAACATCCATATTCACATCTCATTCATAATTGCATCACTTCATTCGTGCATTCACATCCATTTGGTCTTTTTGGTCATTCACGGGTTTACCGAAATGTTAGTTTGAGACGCAGTTTGTGGTGAGATGCCCTTGCATTTCAGTGTTGTAATTTCAAATGCGGTTTCATCATTTCCATTTCTCGTCTTCCTTCTCTCCAGTGCAGTTTCAGTCTCTAGTTTTTAGTCCAGTCGTTCCCATCTTCCCAATTTTTACAAATTGAAAATGAGTCTGATACACCGTTATCTGGATCTGGTTCGAGTCATTGCCACCAAAGAGGCCCGGGTGGCGGGATCATTATTTCCCGGATCTCGGTACTATTGCAGTGCCAAGAAGGTTCCAAACGAGTCAAATATTGGTAATAATACCGCAAATAAGTCACAATCAGCTGCGGATCCACTGGCCTTCAGTGGTTTAGGTGATGATAGTTTTTCACCGGAGGAAGCAGAAAAGGTCAGACAGGAGTTGGGGACAGTTAAAAATGAAAATGTTGCGTTACAGGCCAAAGTGAAGGATTATGAGGTAAGACCCTTTCAGTGTTTGATATTATAAAAATGTACGGTTGAATTTTCAAGTCACGTGGCACGTGGTAGAGTGCTACATGTAAATTAAACATAATGAAACATGAATGAACATTTATAGTCGTTGATGATGTAATACTGAGTATTATTTTTATGCGAACTACTATTAATAATTTTTTCCTTTAGGATCGATATCTTCGTTCATTGGCAGATTCTGAAAACATGCGAACTCGGTTGACTAAGCAAATCAACGATTCTAAACTGTATGGAATTCAAAAATTTTGCAAGGATTTGACAGAGGTAGAGTTTTAAAGTAATACAATAACATAATTTAGTACTCATTTTTATCATCACTAAGCATTCAGGATGATGCTAATTTTGCGGTCTAAAATACATTCATTAGGTAATAAATCATAATATAATTTTATATGGGTTGATGATGATGCCTTTAACTTTTAGATCGAAGATGTTCTCCAAATGGCTTTGGGCAGCGTTCCCCAGTCTGAAATAAGTACCAATGGCCACCTTAAGCAGCTATATGAAGGTTTAAGCATGACAGAAGCTCGTTTATTACAGGTAGGTATTTTATTTTATTTTCTTCTCAATTTTTGATATATTTACAAATTTTAGTTTTATCAATACTCTAAAATATACATTACGCAGGTGTTCAAGTCCCACGGTCTTACTCAAATCAATCCGTTGAATTCAAAATTCGACCCTAACGAACATGAAGCTGTAGCTCAGCAGGTAAGTGTTGCAATAATATTTTAAACAATGTTTCAATTAAATATTAGTAACAATAAACTAATACTAATAATAGAGCCCTGATATTCCTTTTTATTTCTGTAGGAAGCAGAAGGAAAAGAATCAGGTACTATAATATTTGTTTCTAAACTTGGCTACAAACTTCACGATAGAGTAATTCGGCCTGCTGTTGTGGGTGTTGCAAAGTAACATTTTTTTAAACTTTCTGTAGTAAATGTAAAGTAATTATAGTTACATTGTGGATTGGCATTGTCATTAATATTTAATTTTTCTGGATAAATCATTATTTTTAAAAAACAATTGCTGTAATTCTTTTATAATCGTAATAAATTACTTTGAATCATTGACGGAAAAAAAAAACTTTTTCTCCCTGATATCCCAGAATTTCGCGATGAGCCTAAGTAAGTCATTCCCAATTATCCCAATTTATTCGTCTTACAATCCGATGGCAAAAATTTACAAACATCCTTATGTAAATTTTTCCCTGGTTTGCCTGTGTGCGCCTAGAATTTCTAGGTACCCTGAATAGCAGAATATGGGGTTTTCCCCCAACATAAATTGGTTCAAATTTAAAATGACAATTCATTATTTATTTATATTTACATTCTAATAAGATTTAGAGGCAGCTATGATTGGAACTGCTACTATAGGATTTTCTACTTTGGGAGGTTTTTGTATCACTTTCCATTCTCCCGTATTGTAGTTCATTTGAAAATGGGTTTCTACTGATAGAGGTAGAACAGCTCCATCCTTTTGCCTAATATTTTCTTCATGTTCACTGAGTTTTATTGTCACAATACTTCCTAGCTCTGGACAGGGGTTTTCTGTAACATAAAAATATTTGATACCGGAAACTTTTTAGAGAAGGGCGAAAATGCCAAAATAAGTACGGATACCACAGGAATAGGGGTTTGACGGTTGTGCAGTGTAATAATAATAAGTAATGTAATTATAAAAATATAAAAATTGTTACCTCTCGTTCCGGCCATGAACTTAAGAATGTGTTCTTTTTCAGGCCTTGTAGCTTTGTTAGCAGTTTTAAATATTTCCTGAGCTTTTTCCATTAACTCTTTCTATAATTTTAACAAGACGTTTAAATCCCACAAAGTAAACAGATATAGTTTCTAATCAACATGATAGCAAACTAATTATGACTTACTGAAAGTGTGACAATTTGTTGAGGAGTATGTGTCGGAACTTGCAAAATAACTGTTTTTGTCATTGTTTGTACAGTAGGGACTGTTGGAACCTAATGAATGACACAATTTAAGAACAATTACATTAAACTTAATCCTTAATTAAATTTTATATGATAAATATTCTAATGAAACATCTCGTGCCTTTCTACTCGCAGGATTCTGTGTTGTCAATGGAATGTAATTACTGACGGTGGGGCTAGACTGGTCTGCGGTATTTGTAATAGGTGTAGGTGTGGGTGGAGTTCCATCAGAAATGGAGTTGGTCCTAGAATATGATGCAGCATGATTTGGAGTGGTAGCACCGGATTGTGTTACACTCTGCTGGAAAGGGGTGGGTGTCTGAGGAGCTGTTAAGGGGGTATCAGGAGGAGGAGATGGCGGTTGTCCAGAAGCAGACAGTCCAGCTGCATAATCTGGCGTATCCTCAAAGCCTCCTAGCGCAATAGTTCCCTCTATAATTATATGTTTTTTAGGCTCTTCTAGATCTGAAAATGATTTGAAAACGGTGACGCGATATTAATTAAAGGGCCAGGTTCAATTATAATTTATTTTTATGGTAGATACCCTGGAGGTCATTAAAGGAAGAGCTTTATATGTTCATTCAACTTATAAGAAGCTTACTTTTCAGAGTTTATTTTCATTCCACGTATTATTACTGTTAAGGATGAATTTCATGGAAAGTGAATGAGCAAAGTGTTAGTCTTAGAAATGCTTTTCCCTATTGACCCGTAAGAGCAGCTACAAATGAGAGATGAAGAAGAATCTTAACAATTGGATACTACCGTTTTCCTTTTCACCTTGTGTCTTTTTCAGCCTCTTATTACGCACAAACCCCATTGGCTGTTCTGTAATTTCCAACAGTTTGACACCGCCTTCTTTTTTACCGGCAGGAGTCCTTGACACTGGTCTTGGGGTTGTGGCTGAAGGGGTTGTAGCATTGGGTCGCGCTGGTGGGGTCTGGCTTGGTATTCCTTTCAATGGAGCTTTAGTAAATACATAAAACGACACTTATAAAACGAATCTTATTTACGCGTAAAGATTAAATTTTTCAGTTTTTCGTTTTCTGATAAATTACTAGTATCTGTCATTTTTCTCGGCATTCCACGGGTTCTGAGGGGTATGGTAGGTGCGGGTATCTTTTTTGAATTGGATTTTGCAGCGTCATTAGCTTTTAGCATCAATTCTACACGCAGCGCGGCACATTTAGGCTTTTTTGTCAATATAAAATCTTTTTCTTGGGCCTTCTGAGGGTAAACATCGTTAATTACAATTACAGACCAATTTAAAATATATAATGTTTAGAACTACAACCAAACGCACCGTGTCAGCTACAAGAGTGGACAAAGCCATTTTATTAAGATAATGACATTCCATTGGCAACAACTGTGATCTTTTCTTTCTTGTTTTAGACCTCATTACTATAAATATAATAAAAATCAGTAATTATATTTATTCATGAAAAAAATAAGATAAGTATTTAATAATTTGTGTTCATTGATTAATCGTGAGTAAAGATACTACTATATTTAGGTGTATTTGGTGGTATTGTAAATCATAAATAAATAAACAGTACACAGTTACATACTTTCCACATTCACTTCATTAATTAAGTCGTAAAATATTTTTTTATTTTCTTCAGGCTCATTAACTTCTAAATTCAAACAAGCTGAGGATGCATACGGTTTCATGACTTCTGCAAGCATGGACACCCATTGCTCACTATCAGCTAGGGCAACTTCCAAAATTTCCTCTAACTCGATCCTCCACTAAAATGATTTAATTTAAAATTAATTTAAATATGATGAAAAATAAATACACAATAAATTTACAGTTTTCGATCTACCTCGTCAAGATTCCTTCTAGGGATGTGAAAAAAAGACAATAATAATTTAAGTTTAACTTGTGTCTGCAATTCTATAAAGCATTCTTTAATATTTCTCAAAACTTCTGGATTAAATTGAGAGCAAACGGATCCACTCGTCCAAGGCTCATTCGAACCAAGTTTATTATGCAACCAAAGAGATGTGTCACTATCCCTTACATTGGCCATTGTGCTTAAAATTAAAAAAAACTAATACCGCACTTCACTTAACGATGCACAAGGCGAGAAACTTTTTAACGGATATTATCACATTTCCGAAAAATCAGGCATATACACTCGATAATAATAATTCACTTCCCGATTTTACCTCTGTGGTTAAAATAGGAGCCAAAATTCTCAATTACGTTATGTCCCACCGTCCCTATTGGAGTTTGCTTTGCTAAGAATATCACGAGACCTGAACTTAACTGAACACGGTTGTTTGTGGACATAATAAATATATGTAGGTTTATGTAAGCCTGTACATACGGCAGAATTTTATAATTTGTAGTTAAAACCCCGACAGAGGCAACGATTTTTGCAGGCTGGTAAAATGGAAAAATGGTAAACCCAATGTATAACTGCTATCATTTACCTTAAAATCTTGTGACTTGTGACGTTGTTGTTATGATAATTTTGTATGTAATGGCGGGAAACGGCTAGGTCAATATAACATTGTCTCTTTTGCCTCTCATTCTCAAGCACATTTTGCCAAATAATGTTATCTTCGGTAAACATTCATGTGGGGCACTCTTTATGTCTTCATTTCGTATGCTGATGATGCACATTATTTCATTTCAGTTTTTCATACATACATCCAGATTATTTCAGGTTTCGAAAGATGGAAGCCATGGCCTCAATGTTATATCTAAAAATAAAGCAATTTTCCTACATATTTCATATTATTCATACAACATTGTGTAAAATGTAAATGTAAGACAAATATTTCATAATAGGTTATAGGTACCTCATGACAACCAACAACGGCTATGATAGAAGCCCATCTTATCAATGTAGTCCCTTCGGTGTACTGATAACAGTCAAAACTTCTTATCAATTTGTCGGCTTTCAACCTTTGTTCAAAATTCCAAGCTTGACGATCTGTTGGTAAAACGAAGCCCCGTTAAATGTAGGTCAAAGAATATAATTATAATAATTTAAAGAATATAATAATTTAAAGAATATAATAATTTAAAGAATATAATTATAATAATTTAAAGAATATAATACTTTAAAGAATATAATTATAATAATTTAAAGAATATAATAATTTAAAGAATATAATGATTTAAAGAATATAATTATAATAATTTAAAGAATATAATGATTTAAAGAATATAATTATAATAGTTTAAAGAATATAATAACTTAAAGAATATAATAATTTGAAGAATATAATAATTATAATAATTTAAAGAATATAATAATTATAATAATTTAAAGAATATAATCATAATTTATGCCAGATTTACTGATCCTACAGCCCAAAACTAAACTGGCGAAGACGAAGCTCTTCGATTTCAGATTTGAGAATTAGCTGTATGCACAAGGACTGTGGATGGAACACGTGACCTTTTACTCGTTGAGAGTTATCAACTGTCAACTGAGTAAACACCACGTGTTCCATCCGCAGTCCTATTGCATACAGCTGATAGCTAATTGACAAAATTATTTATCTCACAAAAATCTGAAAGCATTAGTAGAATTGTTCAAATAAAAAGTGTAACTAAGGCTATTTACTGAACACTTACTAATGTTTTGTATTTTTTAAGTGAATTGATTTTGGCAGTCCACAAATCGAAGAATTTCGTCAACTCTTTGTAGGATCCGTACACAATTATTTTCACCTATTCAATTTAACTGACGCGCTTCGGCCTCAAAGGAAAGAGGTGATTTTTAGTTCTTCGAGGCGAAAAGGCGTATTTATTTCTCAGATTTCAGACTTTTGCGGTGGCCTTCATCCCGGGCAGGTCAGTAGGTCGTGTCGTTGTTGGAGTTGGAACTCTACCTTCAGCGGGACGTCACATGGCAATAGAGGAAGCGATCCAATTTGATTGATTAATTGATCACTGATACATCACTACTCGGCAATAATAAGTAGTTGGCTGACAAGGACGGCGGAACCCTTAAATGGGAGGCCTTTCATTGAAAGAGTAAATAAGTCCTGTCATAAAAGCGGTTTCAACCTGGGAGAGATCAGCTTCGGTTGTCCAGGGTCGACACGATAATAAACAAGTAAATCAAATCAAATCAAACCTCTGTGAAAACTGGATATTTGGTAAGTATAGTTAGTAGTTTGATGAACAAAATCATACCTGATTTGATGCTTATTGATGTATAAAATGGTAACGTCGATGTTGAACGTTCCCTAGCGAGAAAAGCCTGGCTGGATACTTGATTATTATGACGCCTAGGGTCTGATTACCGAAAGGGACAAGGAATAACGCTGAAGTTGAACGGCCGACGGGACGGAGGCAAAACAAAGCTCGGCTCAGAAGAAAACTGTTACGTAGGAACACAAAACACAATGCAAGAACCGACTGTGCAGAAGTAGCAGAAAAGGCGAAGTCCCTGTGTACACCAATACACACAGCCTCTATCTTCTGCTAATTCTGATAGAGAAATAGGAGCAACCGAATAACACAGAGAAAAGATTAGGAAAGGTCCTCCAACCTCCAGTCAGTCAGTTCAAGCAACGGAACAACCGCAGGTCGACCAGATCGAGCGACATTGTTGAATGTTGGATTGGAGGGCAGTTGGATACTTGACATTTCAAGTCTCCATTTTCCACTCTCAATTTTACTCTCTTTAACTCTTCAAGGATCAAATTTTCATTTCCAATTCATCAGCTAACCAAAGGTGAGTTATCATTTAACGTAATTTTCATAAATCATGTCATAAATTTTGATTTTCACTGCTCATTTTTAGTATTTAAGAACTGGCCTCAGCTATCTTGGATGACTGCTGACTTCGCGTAAAACCCATTGATAAAATGTTTGTTCCCAGTGGAGTAAGTCAATTTAACAGACTTGAGACCTCAATTATGGTTAGTGTGGTGTGGAACATTAAATATTGGTGTTCATGTACATACAACAACATACAACATATTTACCAATGGCATACATTCGAGATTTGCTATAGAATTATATATCTTTCAATATTGAAAGTATACATTCAGCATTGATTATACTTCAAACATTTCGTTATACATTTAACATTGTATGTTGTTGTATCTACATTTTCGCACACATTTAATGTTTGATGCTCAACCTAAACACTGTCAACTGTCAACAATCCTTTGCATTTCACTTGATTTTCATCATTTTAACATAATACTTAAACTGCAACCACTACTACTACCAACTTATGACTTTGTATGAGCACGTACTGGCAATTGTTACTATTACTAATTACTATCAACTACTACTTCCATTTATGAATTACTATTACTTAATATTATTAATTTAGTCCTATTACATTTAATGGGGAAATTGGGAAAGGTTTATAATAATATTTAAGATATAATTTAAGATAGATGTTTTAATTATTATTTGCACTGTACACAGGTTCCTTCCAAACAGTTATTTCGAATTTTGGAAGAGTCTGATTCCAACGCTAGCACAGTACAAGAGAAAGAAAATTCTGCTACCGGAACAAGCGATTCTCCCGTGACAGCGAATCGTTCCTTGAAAAGCGCAACTCGGCCAAGTAGACTATTTCGGTCTAATACAATATTATTAGAAAAAATGAACAGTCCTAATGCGATGGATACTGACGGACCAATGGTAATTTTTTATATTCCTATTCAGATTAGATTTTATACTTGCAAATCTCATATTTATTTGCAGATGAGATACATGATATGCTGTAAGCACTAATATAACAGATTTTATTTTTTGACGATACTGCCTCTGTAAATACCATAAATTATGTTCATTTGAATTTACAGGAGAAGTTCACAACAAGCAAGGAGTTTGCTCAACTGATGACTCTGCCTATTAAATGTGCAGATTCTATGCTCCCTTCATCTTCGTTAAACAAGGAGAACGACAGTGCAATGACTATTAGGAACAAACATCTTCTTTCAGAAGATGAGGACTTTAAAGTATGATTTTTCTATTGCAATCAATGAGATTGTTCTTAATATACTAAAAGTTGTTTTTATTGATTCAAGGAATGTGGTGATGGCTTCAAGCGCCCAAATACTCCCCGCACTCCCGTTCAACGAAAAAGAACCAAATGCAACTTGTTTGGTCATTGGAAAAGTTCTCCATGCACCAATTCGCCTACGATGGAAGAGGATGATGCAATGATGACTCAAGAGGAACCTCCACGTCTCAATAATCCTAAGGAGTTGGAGCCCATGGAAATTGGGAACGCGACACGAAGACTTTCTAGATCTCTATCAGAATCCGCTGTTATCAGCGCTGTAGAAAAAGGTGTGTTAGTAATTAATGTCAATGAAAATGTCTGAAATGCTAAGTAAAATTATTTGTTGTTATAGGCAGTTGTGATCCTCTTTTGGTTGGAGATTTTTCACGACGTTTTCTCTTGCCAGTTGTAACCAATGGAAAACATAGTGATCTAAAGGAAATCGATGGGTCCACTTTGGTAGATGTGATTAATGGGAATTACTCTTCCCAAGTCAAAAGCGTGAAAATCATCGACTGTCGATATCCTTATGAGTACGATGGGGGTCATATCAAGGGAGCAATAAACCTGTACACTCAGCGTCAAGTTAGAGAAACTCTAATGGACCAAAAAACACGAAAGTCATATGGATCTCAGGAAATCGACCGGAATATCATTATATTCCATTGTGAGTTTTCTTCTCAGAGAGCTCCTGAACTGTAAGTTATTTTTCCTCAAACAACTCTTGTTACTAATGAAGTTATTAAAATTACTAATTCTTTTTTACGGTTTTTATGTATTAATCATTACAATTTGTTGTAAATATTTCCAGTTGTCGCTATTTAAGAGCTGTTGATCGAGCACTGAACGAGTTTCCTTCACTTCACTACCCGGAACTTTATGTTTTGTTTGGAGGCTACAAAAGTTTCTTTGAAAGTCACTGGTCGTTTTGTGAACCGCAGGAATATCGCACCATGATTGACTCCAACTTCAAAGAGGAGTACAAGAAGTATAAGAACATGTCCAAGGATGAGCTGGAACGGTCAAAGCCTAAGTCCGTCAAACGTTTTCCACGCTACTCTTCGGATACGGTGGTAAAGCAACCCAAATTTTGAGATGGAGCAAAAATGTTATGAAGGTTGAGATTGGTAACACAAACAAAATTGTAGGATAAAGTTATATTAAGCTATCATGAAACAAATACTGTAAAACAATACGCTTCGTAAATTATCACGTGCAAATTACTCAATTCACCGTTTTGTTAAAGTTGTTATTTTATTTATTGATATTCGTAAGTAATGAAGGTCTATGTATCATGTAGGATCTTTGTCCAAATTCAAACATGTTGTTATTTATTGGTTATTGAATAAAAGGTTATCTTATTATTAGTTGTAAAAGCAATTAGAATGTGTAGAACGGAATATTGCCAGTGTGCAATCAGGTTATTTATTATATTTATAATTTATGTGTAATCTAAATCATAGTTAAATGACTTTTCTTCAAGAAATGTATTTTTGTAATATATTGTGTGGGGATCCAAGACATATTAGAGTTCTTGGGATAAATGGCAAATGATATGGAGTAAGTTAATCGGTTGAAAGGCTGCACTACACGATCAATATCATTGTTAAATGATAACAAAACTTAAGTTCTTGTATAGAATAGTCCTACCTGAAACCACTTCCAGATTCTTTTGTTTAGTTTTTAAGTAAAACTGCCGATGAAGCTATTTAAAGCTCCATGCTCAATACTGCGAGTGTTATGTAACTTTTAATTTGTTTTTGTCCTGTAAAGTGGTAATCCAACCATTTTCATGATTGACGTGGGCATGTTGGAACTCAGATTTCTTTGAGAGTTTGTGTTTGCAAATTATCTCTTAATTCTAAGTTCTTGGTATGTCAATGGTTGTAATACCAATAATCCCATCCTATTGTAAATGGGGATTAATAGTTTATTAGGTCTTCAATGTAGTAAAGTAGCATATTATAAAATATTTACTTTGCGAGTGTGGTCATGGCCGTTAACTCATTAAAATGAGTGAGTATAATTGTTCCCATTATTAGAACACAATTTTTCTAGTATATTTTTGTATCGGTTTGACTCGTGTGTATTGTATGATGACAAGATCGTTCAAAATGTGCGGTCAGGAACGTCAGTTCACAATCAAGAAATATATTATACGCTTACGTTTATGTGTTTAATTATTATGATTATAGTTAAGACATTTCGGTTCACATATTTAATGATTGTCTATATCTTAAAGATTATTTTATTTATTATTATTATATATATGTGTCTGAATTCAGGTTCTGCATACGTAACCCCTCATTCTTGTTATGTTTTATCGTGAAAACTGCGTACATAAGCTTTAGATTAACCGAAACGAAATCTACTCTTAGTCGGATTAATACTTTCCAAATTTCGCTGTATCACAAAATGGCAACTGCTCAAAGAATCCGACAATTCGTTTTAAAGATTATTTGTTATTTATTATTCCTCGATTATTATTAGTATTCTAATAATAATCATTTGTTGATTCTGATAATTTAATTAACAATATTATATTTTCTCCGGTTGGTTAAACTATATTTTATGGTGACTGGAGCCTATCAGTTAACACAGGGACAAAAATGTTCTTCACAGAATCCAACTAATTTTCTGTTTGGTTGAAAAACACATCTTTGTTATCTAACTTTGTAGTCGTAACTGAAACTGCCCTGTGTGAGGCATGTCGTGTGTTGACATGATCTTTTTGTATTGTGGCTACTGACACTACAGAGATCACAGAACAAAGTCACAATTGCTGTGGCATTTCAACCAAGGATTCTAAATGACATTGTAGGGACAAAGAGAGTAAATAAATAATTTGAATCTGTCTTCTATTTAATGTTTCTTATATTATGCAGACCAGTACGCATGATTTTAATAATAATAAAAGGTTTTCAAATTGAAGACAAAATTAAAGGATTACCTTCATTCTGTGTATTTCATATTGAATTTCATTTCCATCATTGTAATTTCAAAACACTTATTATAAGTGTAAACTGACATTTTATGCATTATTCATTTCACACTACGTAATGTTACTATTCTTTATAATAAGCACTGATGATAAGAAGAACGTTTATGAATCTCTCTTTAATATCAACACCAAAGAAATTAATAAGAATCGTTTTGAAAATAGTCATTATTTCTTGACTCTTTGACTAAATTATTAATGCATCACGGGCTGACGGTTATAAGAGTGAACATGAATAGTGACTGAGGTTTTTCCTTACGGTTGGGATATTTTGACATGAAAGAAAATGTCTACAGCCTATAATATTTTATTATCTCCGGTCTCCGTGTCCGATTACTGGATAAAATGTAAAAAAAACTGTAGAAAAACATTAAGCAACCTAAAATATTCTATAATACGAAATACCTTTTAATGTTTACTAGTGGAAAACATTTTTTATGAGTACATAAACGAAGTAGTAAAACGAACAGTGCAGTGCATAATACAAGGTGCGATAGAAATCAGTTTTATGATAAATATAAGATATAAATGCCACATAATTAATTGATGTTATATATAGTTAAATGTTATATTACCAAAGGTAGAAAAAGCAGGCTTTTAAGTCCTAAATATGCTTAAACGATTTAAATGTACATTAAAAGCTTTTAAAAATAAAGCATTCAATATATATTTATTTCATATGTAGGGATACGACATGACGACAATGACAAGTCTAGTAGTGGTATAATAAAATATTTTCAAAGGGACATCAAACAACAACAATGAAAATCATAAAAAAACATATTCTATTTGCAAACAAATTAATTATTCCGTTGACTGCGGCAACTATTATTTATTTTGTTCTATAAAGGTGAAGTTATAATATTCCAATTCTCCTCATTGCCCTTTGTACTAATGATGAATGAAGATCCTACATTAAAAGTTGAGACAATAATTTGTTCAAGCAACAGCTATTGAGATCATAGCTCATATAGGTGTCGGAAGAAGTTTGGGAGCGTGATGACATAATTTTCTAAATATACTAAATATACCACATTTTCACGCGCAAAGCGAATTTTTCTCGACATATTATTCCATTTTAGAGCAGAAAAGTCAGTTTTTGGAAAAATTATCGTAAAAAAGCCCAATTTGCTTATGTCCATTGACAAAACCTACTTCATTCAAAACTGTTGGGACATTGTCCCTATGTCCTCACGGTTCCGACGCCGCCTCTGATGAGATTCAGTATCAGGATTGAAACATTGAAATTTTAATTCATCGCATATAATTTTGAACAGTTTCATAGACTCATTTCCACATTTTTAACAAATACGATTCTAATCTTGTTCTTAGGGGAAATAAGAATTTTATTTATCTACCTCTATTTTCATACAAAATCAACATAAAGTTTTGTCTCAACCCTTTTCTGGTGATTTTATGAACGCATCCACATAATAATCAATTCTTTCATTCATATAATGCATCGATTGATACCAGATTGGTACTAATATCATATTTGTTAACTGTCACAGTTAACAAGCTGTCCCCGACTCAAAATCTGACCAGAATTTAACATTGTGAAAAGCGTATTCTACGGTAATCTGTAATAATCTGTATAGCAATGCAACAGGAATCAGTGAATCAACAGCTTACAATGGGAATGTAATTTACACGCAAGAAAGACTGTCTCAACGGCAGTGGAGGATGAAGATGTGGAGTGGAATTGTGGAATGCGCACGTGAGAGTTGTTGTGAGCGGTAAAGTGTAGCTGCTTTTCTGTTGCTGACGTTTTCTCATCATCTCATGCTTCACTTCTGCAGGAGCACATTTCAGCCGAGAGAATTGTGAGTTCTGTGACTGAGAAAGAACACACAACCAAAACAGTCAGTTGAAACAAAACCAGCAGCAGTGTAGCAACAACTTTTCTGCCGAACGAACGAAAGCAACTACGTGCAGACGTTGGTCGTTATAATTTTCATCGGAGCCGAAAAGGTAACATTTCTAAAATTTATTATAAAATGTTATTGTAATTATTTCTGTTTTCACAATGGTTTCTGGTAAAAAATTATAAAAGTGTTTTTAACATTTTAACTGTTGCCCAACAACTACTGGTATATTTTTAGTTAGATTCTACATTTTCATTTTCAGCAAAGTCAAAAGTGTGGAAACTAGCAAGTGGCAATAAGCCAGTAGCAATATCAATTGTTATTATTCGTCTGCATGTTTTGTTGTTTGTTGTATTTGCTTAGCATTACGTTGATTCATCTGTAATTATCAGTCATGAATCACTAATCAGACTCTTCTAATGTCTTGATGTCAGAAGATCATAATTTTTAATGTTATTTTAATTCTATCGTGTACATTTAATTTTTAACAATTTGTACTGGAATGTAAAGAAAATGGGCAATTACAACTTCTATTTTTCAGTTTCTTGTAAATGTGAGAGGATATTATTTAGTTTTAATAGTTTTTTACTTACTACACATTCGAGTTACAAATGATAAAGGTCATTTGAAATGTATTATGGTAGTGTTGAAAGTTAAGAGTAGACTGACAAACAGCCAATGAAACCTGGGATATAATACATTTAATACAAGTTAAGTTGCATAATGTGAGTAGATTTAAATTTTAAAATCTTGATACATTAGCATTTCTACTCGAAATTTTACCCGTAATAATGTGGAGGATGTTGACGTAAGTGTATTTCAATGATAATTTTTTCCATTTATGTCTGACTTTATTGTGACATGCCACAGTCAGGCTGAACAAACTCAAAATTGCAGACTCTATGTATCGTATTTATTCCAGGTAAAAAATGTGCATAATATGTTTGTTAGGTTTTCGTTGAGCAGTCTCTACATACAATAGTAATAGTAAGACAAAGCCTCACATACAAACATCAAGTCTGAGGCTGTTGATAATGTTGTGGCTTTGGCTGTGACTTACTTGTGCAGCATCTCATGTTAATCTGTTGTGAGATCTGAATTCTGAATGTACCATACTACCATACAATGCATACCTGTTTGTTTCTTATGCCATATCGAAAGAAACTTAAGAAACTCAATACAATTACCTACATGTTTTGCATTCATTTTTAGTACTAACGGCTATACAAGCTTAGGCAGATTGGTATTTCACTTATCTGATTGTCTGTTAACTACTATTGCTGCTTAATGCTAATTATTGAATACTGAACAACTTTTCCACTTTGTGATGTTTTACGGGTATTTTGTTAGGTTGCATTAGTCTAGTTTCTGAGTGAATTAAAATCCCGCAAAAGTTTTATTGCTGCAGATATCATAACGAGTAATATTACATACTCAATTATTATTTCAATATTCTCTTGAGTAAAAATTCTATATATAATAATAATAATATAATAATTGGTTTTATTAACAGGCCGCTTTAACATATTACAGATTTTCATTCATGTAGACCCTAAACTTTTCTATATAAAAGTATAAAAGCAAAAGTATAAAATATGATCATATTCTTTTCATTTTTGTCACAGGTTGAATTAGCCGTTGGATAAGCTTCCAATTAAGTTTGGACTATGGAATTCCGTAACATGTGGATGGTAATAATTTGCACGATGTTGGCAATACCCCTTGCAAGATGCTCAGAGGTTATTAAGTTTGAAAACCCCGTTTTGGAGAAACAGCTTGCTTCTGGGAGGGAACGTATGGATAAGCTACAGAGCATGGCAAAAATGCCGCATCGAAGTGAATGTTGGAAGTCTGTGCTCCGTGAACTGGAAACTGGTTGCAGCATTCTCACCGAAGAGGTTCAAACGAAATTGGCTTTTTCATTTACGTCTTGCTTTAATGAGATGCTGGGATTACCCGGACTTATGTGCGAAAAATCAACACCG
>JABASD010001558.1:0-38154 GCA_019776165.1 Pogonognathellus flavescens
AAGTGTATGTTGTACATATTCGCTGGGAATGTGTATTTCTTGGTTTTTTAGTTGACACTCAATACAACTATGAACCGAATCATATTCCATCTGTGAATGACCTTTTTCTAAAAACTTTTGGTAAATAAAGTCATTGTTTGTTTTGGCAATATGAAGAAGTGCGTTTGAGAGCGAATGAATAATTAAGATTTGACACTTTCAATTTCAAATTTGGAGGGGTTCTGCAAGGCAAAATACTACCAAATTTTTTGAGCATATGAAATGAAATGTGCTCTTTCAAATGAGACATAAAACGCGTTTTTGTCAAATTTTGACATACGTTGTTTGCTACAGATTAGAAAAACCAGATACGTTGTTTTCCAGAAAGTAGGAAAATCACATACGTTGTTTTCCAGAAAGTAGGCAAACCACATACGTTGTTTTCCGGAAAGTAGGCAAATCACATACGTTGTTTCCAAGTTAGGCGGGCGATATGCAGAACATTGACCGTAGCTTACTTTCTCGCCTCTTCATCAGTAAAACCAACCCCAAATTGAACAGCTTGAACACCTTGCAAGAACTCCACTTTCAATAAAAGGGTGGCTGCGAATTTAACGGTCCCTGGTATTTTGTAGACGGTGTATTCAAGGGAAAAGATATTTTCCTTTCCCGTGTCTTCAAGGTACTTTTCAGGGTCACACTCAGGTGACATGTACACCTCTTCCTGCAACCAAATTACATTTGAATATTAAATCAACGTTTAGTAAAGTCCATTAGTTCTAATAATATAGTAAATGCCACAAGAGAGTACTCGATCCGATAGCTCTTAACTCCTGCTTTGATCTAAACAGGGAAGCACTTCCTGCTGTAAAATTAATTATGTCCACGAATTTTAAATAAGCCTGAAGTATGTACATAGTTGTTTGATGTGAAACAATACTCTTGTTAGTTTCGCCTTTAAATGTTTTTAATTGATAATCAATTAACTGTAATTTTACGTTGTACTAACACTGACTATGTCATACTCTGGCACTTAACGGAATGAATTTTCACATAGGAAAAGTAGATTCCGATGGGATGACTACCTGAGGAGATAGAAAAGAGTTATAGTTATTAGATATGATAAAATCTGCAGATATGAGAAATATATTATGAGACAATTAAAAACATTGAGAAATCAGATTAGATGAGATATAGAACTGCATAATTAATATATCTGTTGCAATTCTAACATTTATGTTATTATAATAAACTCAAGTTGCAAGTAAAAAGTACTAAAAGTTCATTTTAAACTCACCGATATCTCTATCGTCAAAAGTATTAGTATAAGAAGCCGACAATAACGGATGAGACGGCGGAGCAGCATCATTTATGCCATGTTCAACAGGAGACTTGGACCAGCCGCTATGTGCAATTTTAAACCCACAGCCATATCCCAATATTATTCATTTGGTGTCAATTATATACACTCTACCAACATCTTTTCGTTGTAAACTTATTGTTAATTCCATATGAATACATGTATATAATAAATATGTTGTATATCACCACTGTAAATCAGTTTGTTATTACGTGACTGGGTTTTATTAATTATGAAGTAATTTATGTAATACATGAACGAGATGATTCAGTTGTAAGAAATAGTAATAATAAATATCATGGGCAAATAGATTGTTAATATAAATTTTCGTAGCCCACATTTACAGCACAATTATACAATCTTTCTAGCCTTATCTTTCTTATTTAGCTTCATCCCTGTTTTACCAAAACTATGATTTTTCACGAATTTCTCGGGTTTTCTTTTATCATTTGAGACTTCTTGTTTGTTACTCAACTTTGCATCATCTTGAGATTTTTCTTCGCTGCTACTGCTGCTACTACTGGCGTCTGTATTTTCGTTGGACTCAGAAGAAGAGCTGGAATCCGATTCATCTGAAGTTGAATCGGATGAAGAACTTGAATCTGAGTCTTCCTCTAACGGAGCTTTTGTAGTTTCCGTTTGCTCGTCTTCACTCGTACCGGCTGAGGTGGATGATAAAGGTTTTCCAGTTTCATCCTCCACAGATTCATCCGATTCTGCACTTTCACTGCTGTCATCCGCCTGTCCTTCAACTGTTGAACTTTCGAATTCCAAATGGGAATCGTTGCTAGTTGTCGTCTCATCCACTTCGTTGCTAATTTTTGGAGTGGTTTGTTTTTCAGAGGATGTCCCATTACCATCATTTGCCTCCGCATCCGGTTGTGCTGCAACAGTACTCGTAAACGTTTCATCTGACTGTTCTTTGTAGTCCTTCCGTATGGAAGATGACTCACACTGAGACACTAGCAAAATAATCTGAGAAAACAATAGCAATCTTATTCAATATCAAGTTACAAACATAATGAGGACAGGAAGTATGCAGCTTTGTAGTTTAAGAAATTGGTGAAACCGGAAAGTGAAACTACACTTAGCCGGTTAAATTACTTGTAAAATATCCACTTGCATAATTAGATACGTTTTAAATTAATAAAAAAATCTGTTTTTAAGCCATAGGGACAACGCAATATCAATTTTCCTGTTTCAAATTTTCAATTATTTTAATGTACATTTTTACTTAACATTTTTTTTCGGCAAGAAAGATAATGGAACAGAATTTACAGTTTGAGATTTACTTTGTTGTAGTGTATAACACTGAAGATGATTTTAACCAACGTGAAAATAATATTGTAACACGTGCCTTTTCACTCGTCTCACATCCGGAGGAAGCGATTTTTTTACAACAAAGATGTTTTTGACACGGAAAATAATTATAATAATGGAACTTTAGATGGGAAAAAGTAATAAGGTTGAGAGCGAAAACTCCAAGGATTTCACTTTATTTGAAAATTTTTAAAGCCAGAGATTCTTAAATGTAAACTGTTGTGCAAATGTAAGTAATTAATGTACTCTGAAGAATTACAAAGAGCTACAAGCGTATTATATATTGCATACTGTAAATCATGATTCACTCATGTTGTGTAACAAGAAAATGAAAATCTTGTAAAGAAGATTTATATTTAATTTATAAGACACTCGATGTGCTATAAAATATCATGGAATCCTTAAAGTATTCTTATTAGTTCTGCTCTTACGGTATTAAATGGAAAATTATTTTTTGAACTTACTGATGCTGTGCAAAGGATGGTTTTGAATGATGTCTTCATCTCGACCTTTTATTCGTCACGTAGTAAAAAGGAGGGTATTTATTCCGTTATACTCAAGAGACCTTTTATTTCTGATTTCAACGGAATGGTCCACCAACACAATTAACAAATTTCGTGGAGTGCATGTCTCTTTTATACACGGATATTATAATATGCTAACCTTGTTGTGTAGGGAAATAGGAATTAATCATTTATTATTAACAGTTTTTATTAGCTAATATCTGCATTGTGACTTTGTAAATACATTTGTGCTTCTGTTGGTAACGTACCCACAAAAGTTATTAAATCATGTTGTCATTGTAGTACATGTGTTTCTATAATGCGTATGCCAGCAAGTACATGCTCGTTTAAGCATTGGATTGCAATTTGCTACTTCGTTCACAAAGAAATGTACTAATGTAAAGGATCGAAGTATCAGTTAGCTTAATCTTTTTCCTTTCATGAATTATTCAAAATCTGGCAATGCCACATTAGGTAACAAGAATCTTTCTTTGTTACCTAATGTTACCAATACAATCAATAATACAAGACTTACAACTATATCTATGATACAATAATACAATACAGCCGGTTGTTTGATACTGGGAATCTTTTGGAAGGTTTTACAATTATTGTGACACATTATTCACTGCACACGTTACATGTATGCAATACAAGTTACAACAAACAAGCGGTTCACTTTCACTTATTTCATTCATATGTCAATCTTTCGATAAAAATTGCTTTAACTTAACATGGACACAACTAAGACACAGATACAAATTGTCATCTAATTCTGAAGAGCTCGTTAATTAATTCTTCAAAGCGTTTATCATTCTTACGATATATACGTGATGTACAATGTACGTTGCATTGCCAATTGCTAGTAAATTATGTTTATGTTTGCTACAAATCAAATTGCCAAAAATAATGGCAGGGAAATGTTGACTTCGAGTAAGTTTGTAGATTGGAATCTTATGCGTACTTTTGTATGCAGGGTTTTTAATTGAACGAATGTAAATAACGAATATAGCAGTTTAATGATATTAACTCTGTCTTTTTATTAGATGTAAATACAATCAAATATGGAAGGTGTAATACATGCAAGATAAATCAACATTCCCAATGAAATAGGGTACAAATATGACAACAGGTATTCTTTTCCCTAATAAAGAGTAATTAGGACACGTTTATGTGAAAATAAGATTTTTAATATCTTGATTTGGCAAGTAATATATTATACGATCTTACTTAAAACTTAAACTTAAAACATGATGCAATGAAATATGCAATTAGACATAGGAATAAGAAATTTGAAGTATTTTTCATTACTTTATGTCGTTTTATTCAGAATTTATTACACTCAGTTCTGGTTATTTTATGAAAATTGATTTTGACAAGCAAATAAAACTCTCACAACGATTCAACTTGGAGGAGTTGAAAATCTTTTATAACTCGTACATTAACTAAAACTACAAAAATTAAAATTCGATTGCGTATGGAAAAAAAACGTTTAATGTTTTGCGATATTTTTAATATACGCTCAGTTTTCTCCATCATGTGACAACTGTCATTTGATTCTCTAGTTAAAATACTAAAATTAATTTCATACACTACAGTTTTGCACTCCGTTTTTTTCATGCTGTGAAATGAATTAGGCACTTGGAAATTAAAATTATTTTTTTTTATATAACATAGTCGTTCGTACGTACGTAACATTATCGGTTAAAGTCTATAATAATTGTATGGAGTTTTCTGGCTCCTAAGAGATGCTAATTTCTATTTTCACAATGTTTAATCACAATGTTAAACGTTCCTAGTGTGACGTAACCATTCAAATAATATTATGACTAAAATGTCAGGCTCTCAAAGAATTCTTTATGAAAATTATCACTTAACTCATCACGCATTATTCTATATTGTTGCAAATGATAAACATTTTTAAATCTACTGTTTGTTTCCGTAACTTCTGTAGGCACCTCCCAATTCCAACAGGTACTTGTCAGGATTATCGTTCCAGTCAACTGAATTTAGGTTGATTTTTCTTTGTTTTTCAATTTCCTTAGCTTCCCATTTCTTATGCTCAACTTGAGCCCGTCTGTCAGAAACAAAAAATATATTTAGTATAGATATTCCTTTACTTTTTATAAAGCAGTGAACAAATTAATCTCATAAGCATAGCAGAAAAAATACTTCAGAATTCTACTTACTTTTCTTGAGAAGGAGCACATCCCCAAACCTCAATGTTGAAAATTCTGCAGGGAATCTTTTTAAAAGACACATACTCAAAATCTGGTTTAATTTCCATTGAAACATTTTTCGGATCTTTGCCAACTTGAATTCCAAATGGATATCCACGAATAGAGAAGTTGGTGTAGATTATTTTAGCTCCCTCTGAAACATATGGGAAGATTGAAAATATGATAACAGTAAACATTAATGTTAGTAAAAGTAAATGAAAAACAAAAAATACAATTAAATCTAATTTTTAGCATATTACACAACAACTAACTTTCAATAACACGAAACTCAGGCTGCAACTGTATCAGCATTGCGTCCTCTCCACCCCAAAAATGACAACTCTCTTTCCATTCGACATCAACCGCAATACACAAAACGTAGTTGTTTTCAGCTTTCACAAACATCAAAGTTGGACCTCGATAGTTAAATACGTGAAATTGAATCCGGTTAATGCTAAGACCATGCTCATCACTGTGATACAACATATTCCATTTCTCTGCGTTTTCACTTTGACTCATCTACAAATCATATTTAATTGTCAAGATTTAAAATTAATATAGTACACATTTTTAAGACAATATTTGGTTCAAATGTTTAATCCAAGTTCACAAACACACTCACCAATGTCATGAGAAGTTGCTTAGGGTTCAAGCTACTGTTAGGACGAAGAGCTTGATCCGGTTTTCTCTCCATAATTGATGTGTACGTTGAAGGTAAGCATAGTGACAGCAACCACAATAAGACAGGATTTTTGTCGTGAGAGCTACCTGCCGCCCCTGCCCCTTGTTCAGCATGATCCGTTGCATCTAAAATGGTAGCCTCCTTACCCGGTGATTTGGACTCTTTGAGAAGACGATATTCGTCCATTAAAGAAAGTCCAGTGGGAGTAGACGACAGACTTGAAGCCTGTGAAGTGAAAAAATACAATAAAACATTAAAAGGCAAATCACAATAAAACTATTGATTGAAAAAAGAATGATATAACTAACCCTTGGAGTTTCGTCAGAAGGAATCCCCACTGCAATTTGTGCATATCCTGTTGAGAGTTGATGAAGAATGTATTTGTGCATTGAAAGAAGAATTCGGGGGGTATTTGAGGCAATCCAGTTAGCAATATAGCACTGGGACATTTCGTTCTTAATGTGAAACTGAAATCAAATACAATTAATTAGAAGCTCACCTTTACAGATATTAAACAGTGTACTATTAAGTATATACAATAGTAGTAAGATACGTTTACTGAAGTAGTTTTTGAAATAATTATTTACACATGATCTGGCAACGGACTCAATCCATTCTTTCCCATCGTAGTCTTCCGAATTATCCGAAATTTTTGTGAACTGTGTTGGTACATCAGCAGAAAGTTGGAATGCACTCAAGAAAAAATCAATGAACGCACTACGTTGAACTATTTCGGTGCTGCCACTTCCGAATAACTAAAATTCAATCACGAACACTCATTATTTCCATATTATATTTGTAAGTGTTAGGAAACTAATTATTGTTACTTAAAGATACACTACTATAAGTAGTGCACAATACTCTGGGTATAGTACCTGTTCGAATCTAAACTGTAAATTCATTCACAATTCTAATTCACAATTTTTATGTGCAAAGTAAAGTACAAACCTAGAAAACAAGACTTATCTCACTATGCTTAGTACGGAAATCTGAAATGAAAAACAGTAGCTAGTACATAATAAATAGTATTATACGAACAATAAGAAAAAAGAGTGAAGTTAATGTCCAGATGTAATTCAAGATATATTTGATATGATAATCTTAAACAATCCAATTAAACTATATTATCTATGTGTAAGTTTTTATCTACCTTGCTCATCTGTATTACGTCAAATAATTTGAAAGCTTAATACGTCAAGCATCGAAATCTAAAAATCTGCCACGTAAATGGAAGACCATAAGTATGCCAGATACAAATACAACCCTCTTGAAGAAATTACAGATTATGTAAGAATAAAACTAAAGACAGAAGCAGGTCAAGAAGAAACTATTAACCTTGACGTAAAAGTTGACTTGAGCTTTATCCGTAATTGGTGTATAGAATTGTTCAGCGGAACGAACGAATGTTACTTCATTTATGGTTTCCGAGTCTGTGTGACTGCAAAAAAAGTTCCATAAATAGACAGATACTATGGGGCTTTGACGTACCACATGAGCCTACAAAAAATCCAAACATTTGTTAATAACCCACTTTTTAAAATTACTTTAACCCCTTCATTTGTAATTATGTATAACTACTAAAGTATTAGTAAATTAGAATCTTCCTTACAAGAAACACGGATCGACTAATTTTTCCATTTTGTCCTGGAGATTTGCCGGGTTCCGATAGCTGAGCCAAGTGCTGAAAAGAATCATAATACAAACACACATAATCACACGGTTTAATCTCTTATAATCATTTTAATAACATAAACATATAGCCCTTTCACATAAGAAACGTTCTTCCTATAATTTAAATTTAATGCAGATATTAATCTAGTACAGATTTAATATATAAATACACATAGCACGACCATGTGTTTGATTCGATTATTTATAGTAGGTATTTCTGTATTGATGTTGCATCATATGTACTCATTGTTTGGTAGATCCTGACACGATACAAAGCTCATATCAAAGATCGATAGAACATACATTAGTATGACCTTGAAATGAGAACGAGATTAGATGTATACTGTACAGGTACATTACTGTTAATGTAACTACACGTTTATCATATTTACATAACAGATTCGTAAATCCCAAGATAAGTGTGTGTCACACACTGCTGCACTAGCTGTTCTCATTGACAGACAATTCTCTTTTAAATGAATGGCAAATATTTCTAATAATATTATTATGATAACTATTGCAGAATTTTGCAACCCCTTTTTACCTTCCACATTTTAGTTTTTTGTTTACAATAAAAGTGAAAAATTACCATTGTAATTGCAAATTTGCTTATACAAATTAGAAATGAATATGAAAGGAAGTACCTTTGCGAATTTCTCCAAGCTGCAATTCATTTTTTGACTAGCAAGTAAAATTTGGTTTCCCGAAGAATTGACTGTAGTTTTGGAATTCGAACTTGATCCACTAAGCGGGACACTCTGATGCCGCTGCGCTTGCTTTTTACTATTTTTCGTGGGAGTATCAAAGTCCACACTTTTTTTCCGTTGTTTCCCCGAAGACTTGCCCGGAATTAACGAGATGCTTTTGTGTAATTTATTTTTTGATTTTGCACTGCCATTCGATTCCTTTTCGCACTGTGGAAAAAATTTTCGTACCGAAGGTACGCAATCCCTGCTACTAACTGCCGTCGTTCCGTCTTCCTGCAGACTGTCGTTGACAACCGAAGAACCTTGCGGCAATACATATTTCCTTTGTCCTCCTGACTGTTGATTGCCCATTAGCACAACCAATTATGCATACGCAGACACAATTAGCAGAGCGGTAAAAATATTCCTTTATCCTCACACAGAGCAGCACAGCAAATCTGTCTCTGTAATATAATCATACGATTAGTATTGTCCAACGAAATTATTTATAAATTGTCAATGTGGTAATGAGACAATGCAATTATGTATGCATAGAAATTAATTCTTACCTATTTATTTATAATCCCTGTTCCAATTGTAATTTTTGTAAACTCGGGAAGCTGCATTTACATATCTCTCATAATATTTTCTTTAGCAGGACTTGTATATTAGTAGAGAAGTGTTCAGAAAATTATTTGTCTCGAGTCTCGTCTCGACTTGTTATTATTGCAGCAGTAGCAGTAATATAATAATAGAATTAAAGGCGAATGTATATCGTTCCTTGTGGTTTAATGTTTCAGCAATGGTACTGTTACAGAGCAATTAGGTCCAAATCTGCAATAAATTAAATCGTCATTTAATGATGTGGAAACAACAGTCAGCAGTAAATTTTTCGTTCTGAAACATTTTCCGAAAACTATGATTATAATATACTAATCGATACAGACTACACGAACTACAATACTAATATGAATGAGAATTAGATATGAATATTCACCAAAATGTACATGTGCATGTACTATGGGAGTATGATGATGGGTGTTACAGATTGCTCATTCATGCAGGGATAATAGTATTGTGTATTAAATGTAATAGATTTGTCACATTGTAAATAGACACCTTTAGAAGTAGCAGCCTGTCTAATATGCAATGCTTATGACATTATCAACCAAACCCGATACAAATACAAAAGGAACATATATAAATTATGCTTGTCTATAATATACTTAGTCCATTAATTTGCGTACTAGGAATGAGTTTTAATGTTTAATAAGAATAGTTTACGTTACCCATCATTTATGTTTATTATCTTTGCACTCAAAGCACGCAAAAGAATAAGTTCAACAAGTGTGTGTTCTATGAATGTACGTACAGAAAAAATATTTTCGTTCCGGCGATTTGTACTCACTTTATATTCTTATTGTTATTGGAACCTTTCCGTTGCATGGAAAACTAACAATAATATTTGTCACTACACTGCGGACTATATTATACACAGTATTGAGTGTTACAATAATATCTGTAAGCTTCTCCTTGTACTTATATGCACCCTTGCCCACAATCAATCGTGTATTACTTCGGATGAAGAAGTTTTATAAAGACAACAATTCTGTATAAATGATTACCAGGTTTATTCATTAAGTACGAGAGTACGTGTGTATGTATGTGATGTCCACCCATTTATATCATACATAAAGGTATTATACATATTACGTATTTCAATTTCAGCTATTTCGTATTATGTATTAAACATCTCTACTACAATCTACAATGAAGCATGTACAGAACATGTTGTTCTTGTTGCAGTAGTCTAGCTAGTCTAATTGTTTGCATGCTTCAACCGAGCAGGCCTATAATAACATTAAATACCTCTATCTCCTTCTATACACACAAAACGATGCTCGAGGCTGGACAGGGACATGGTAACAAAAGCAAAGCTGAACGGCAGAACGACTCTCTACGTATTTAGAAAAACTGGAAGGCAATATAATTATAACAACAGCAACTTTACCCTGTCTGACTTAAAACTTGTAGCGTTTTCCATATTATAAAAACAATTTACTTACATAGACTAGAGAAGATACAACTTTTAATACTACCATACCACAAAACCATTAGAATATTACTGTTTCCATGTTTGAAGGAAAACTGGGATTTACATGGATGAACATCTACCATTGCCATTGCCACAGCACTTGGCCACACTACTGCTGTGTCATCACATAATGTGCCACTACCATCAACCATCGTCATTTATAGTCACTCATTTATCACATGAATCATGTACCTTTTATTACTCTCCTCACCTTATACATTTTATATCCAAGTATATCACTGACTGTTGTTTCATACTGAAATCCTAAAGTTTTCGACGATGCAATGCAATATACAGAAAGTAAGCTTATAATAATAGCACGATGCAAATACAAAGGACTATTCTGTTAGTCATACATTGCTGGAAGTATGTACATATAAATGCTACACTATACATGTATGTGTGCTTATACACACAGAGAGCCAGTTCCAGTTAAAATGGTTAAAACCTGCACACACAATGATATGATATGACTTAACGATATCATGGAGCTTAAGTCAATGTTAAAAATTAAATGTACCTATCCACAAACAATGAGATAATTGTTTGTTAAGATTTCTTTTCTTGGTATCTTATTGCATATCAACAACAGCTTCACATATTTACAGCCTTCGCCTTGTGTGAGCGTAAACATCTTCGCTCTTGAACGCAGATAAAAGTACGATTTGAGAAAAACTTCATGGAAGGCACATGATAAATATTGTAACGCTTTAATGTAAAGTGTCTATGTAAATGATTTTTCAGTGTGCGTTATATTTTGTGATGCTTCCTGTACAATGTTCATGTAATTATTTTCTGTTCCACTTTGCCCTTTTTAAATCATAGGTACTATGCTAATTATATATACTTAAAGTATTAAGATTCTTTGATGCACTATAGGGTGATGTGAAGAATGAAGACAAATAAAATAACAAATATCAATTTTAAGACATGCCCATGTTTGCTTACAACGTATTAAATCTAGGTATAATGACTAATGAGACTAATGACTACTATGACAAATATAGTACGTCAAACCCCAAGAAGATGAGACGCTAGTTTCGGTCGTAAAAAATATGTCCGTAAAAATCGAATCATGCGTTGAGTAAAATACCTCAGGACAACTAGTGCTGTCTTTGAGGTTCGGTCAGGCTTAGTTGTGTATTTTTAGAGTGACATTATTATTATTACATATTATGTATATCCGCAATAAATGAAGTATCTAATAATAAATGCATATACATTTTATTAAATGAAGTAAATATAACATTTCGTTTAGAAGAAATAAAATGAATATTATTAGAGACTCTGGTATAAAATTATTAAAATTAATAATTCGGCGTTGATAAATATTGGAAAAAGTGAAGCAGGCAACTCGTATTTTTATGTGCTTATATATAAAAATGTGTACTCGGCTAATTGTAAAATGTAGTGTAGTTTAAATTTGTAAATATCTGTTGAATGCAGAAATGCACAACAATATTTTCAAAAATTATAATTATAGATTAATTGTTATTTAAGTACGAACCTTGGTAAAAGTAGGAAAAATACTGCTCAGAATTTACTTCGGTATATAAATGCAACACTAGTAAGGACAAAAATTAATTAAGTTGATTCACGAATAATATTGGATACTTATACAGTAAATAAACAAAGATGTTATTACCCATCATTAAAATAGACTTAATGAAACCCCAGTTGCATTGAATAATGGTGGCATATGTAATAAGCTGAAAATGATATTTCTACGACGCTTAAAAGACGTGGGAGACTTTCGACTTCAAGTGCAGTCTGAAAACCCATTGATAGAGGAATTTAAATCAAATTTATGACACGACTGGAATGTTGAGGTTGAAAGTTTGATGAGGTAGCTAAAACGATAAATTTGAATAGTCTCATGAGAAAAATTCATTAAATTATTTAGCATAATAATAAAACGCCTGCATAGGTAATAATTATATACAAACAATAAGAATATCTACTTAAATATTGTGTAGACTAGGTGCTTGCAACGCAGTTAATTGTTTGTATTGTGCAATCAATTAAAGCTCTTTCATATAACAACCTTATTTAACCTTATTTACTAAAAGTTCACGAAAAATAATTTTTTGTTGTTGTTAACACATCAGTTAAATACATTTCCTAAAAATAGTTCACCCATACTAGGGTTTTGTCGTTTTTAATTCCATTACTAACATGATAATTTATTCTATAGCGAATGCTTGCAGTTTTGATGATTTTTCTGTGATGCATGTAATGCATTTGCGAATTCATTTAAATAATGATAGCAAAACTTTATTATATTATTAGTATTACACTTAAAACTTGCTTTGTAATGTCATTATGGATACTCTAAATGAATGCACCGAGTGCGTCATTAGTGAGTTCTGACGTCATTTCCAATAAAAACTTGCGTGTTCTGAGAGAGGTAGCAATTTTAACCTGTAATATTTTATTACTGTAATAAAAAGTTACTTGGAATAATTTTAGATTCTTTTGGATAATTATTTATTCGTCCCAGAGTCATTAACTTCGGGTGTAGCTAAAATAATTATTGCTTCTTTGAATCCTGCTAAGCTAGCGAAATAGAAGAACAAGTAAAGAGAAAAGAGTAACCTCAAAGTTTCCGTAGCCTCATACACATTGGTTTGGCAAACAGAACACAGAACAGAACCTCACTCACACAGTCACACATTACCCAGTCTGCGTCTCCATTGCAATTACAATCGAATCGTCTCATCTCATTTCTACTTGACGAATCCAATTCTTGCAAAAACACAACTTTATTATGGTCATATAGAATAGAAGAAGGGTTATCGTTTAGTGGACTGTCATACTTTTTCAAAACATAATGCTTCATTGAGGAATAGTTGTTATGTCTCCCCATAATATTTTTTGAAATTCTACTCCTCACAAGGGAGCATACAGTTGCAACGTAAAAAAACTAAAAAGGGTTTTTCTGGGAAGACTACTAATACTCTCTGTCTCAATGCAATCCTACACTCATATATCTAAAAACACTCAAAAGAAACGAAACGAAAATATAAAGTAGATATTCTACAAAATATATGTAACATAGTAATAATGCAATGTATAAAATCTGCTAAATAAAATGGCTAATAATATTATAAAGCATGTTAAAAATTTAAAGGCATAAAAGTTCGGTATTGGTAATTGTAGCGTAAAATTTTAATTACATTTTTGTGTGTAATATTTGTATGTAAGATGAATTAATTATAATTATGTGTCATATTATTATGGGTAAATCATAAAATATATTAGGTCGTTGATACTTTGATACTGCATTGTGCTTTGAGAACCGCTGCGGTGCTCTGGGCTGTGTAGGAAGCGTACATTTTCGTGTCTCTCGTTGTTGCGGTGTATCTGTTTTATATTTTGAGTCCCGCCTACAGGGACTCTTTACAGCCACTCAGAGCATTTCGAGGCATAATCAGAAACTGTTGGCGGTTAGGAAACTCGACTGTTGTTGATTTCCGTTGACGATTTGATTATTGACTCAAGCAACACATTTTCTCCTTACGTGTGTCCAGTAGGACTGATATTAAATAGTTTTAATTTAATATTTGTTATTACCTGTGCAAAATTTGTTATTAAATGTGTAATGCATGCTAACTTTACAGTTTGTAATAATTTGGGTAGATCAGATACGACTTTTCAACACTTGACAGTTATCAGTTATTCCAGAAGTTGTGACAAATACACAGTAGGTCTACGTCTACCGTTGCCACAATGTATTCTTTTGTTTAATTCTAAGTTGGATATTCGTAGACAATAGTAGGAATAGGAAAGACAAACTGACCAATAAATTGTTAGCTATTTTATTCATAGAGTTTATAAACAATGGCTAGTTTGAAAAAGATAGTTACATTCGGCCTGGAAGACACAATAAATGATTCACAAATGCACCAAATGGTAAGATCGTTTTTATATTTTATTTAATCTAATAATATATTAAAAATCCAATTACTGAATAGAAAAAATCAAAATGTGTTATTAACAGAGGTCGGATAGTTAGATGCTAAAAACAGTGAATAAAGTTAGTTAAATAGGTGCAAAACGCCTATTAGGTGACATAATGGGTACTAAAAACTTCAATTCGGATATTTAAAACTATATTATTAAAATTGAATAAGAAATTAAATTAATTGACGATTTAAAAAGATGCATTACTTATACAGTGATAGTAATTAAAAAAATCATTTCCATATTCTTCACACACACTTCATATTATATCCATGTAGTACAACAACTAATCATTACTAATCGTTACTCTAATTTACATTTATTGTTTTACAGTCATTTGCTGATAGTATGAGCGCCATTGAAAACCGGCACACGAGAACTTCTCTTGACTATGAAGTTTTAATAAGGGATTTGAAATCCAAACATCGGAAGGAAATGAGAGAGAAAGAAGATCACTATAACGCAGATATAGAAGAATTAAAAGTTGAATTACAAAGCTGTAATTTTAAAGTTAACGAACTAAATGGTCGTTTAGAAGAGTCCAGGAAATCACGAGAAGATTTGATTGACAGTATCAAAAAAGCAAGAAAAATTTATGAACGACGAATTTTGGAGTTAGAGAAATGTCTAGAAGAAGCTAATCTCAAAAGCGAAAATGTTGAAGTTCAGAAAGAAAATAATATAGATGAATCACTTTACGAAAAAATCGATGAACTCAAAGAAGAAGTCGAGACAATTCGTAATCAAAATCGCGAAGTAACTGTCTTACTTCAAACTGAGCGAACCGAAAGTGAGAAGAAAGAGGAAAAAATTTTGGAACTGGGAAAAATGATTGAGAGAATGGATAAATATCTTCATGAATTAGAAAAGAAGGTAAATTGAATAGTTGTAATGTAATGGTGGCATAAATATGTCGCCAATTGAGTCATTTACTTCATTTGTAATTTAAAATTAACGATTTACATTTTACAATGTATAGAATGATGATTTGTATGAAAACTCGCAAAAGGCATTCCAATCTGCGAAATCTAAAGGAGCTGAAAAAGGGGCTGTAGAAGTTCTTGAATATCAACTAGAAATAAGTCAATCTGCGTTGGAAACTTGTAGGAATGATTTAAGCAACGAAAGGCACAAAGTTTCCAGGCTGGAAGAGGATATGGCAAATATAAATAAAGAATTTGGGAATGCCAAAATTGATGTCAGATTCCTTACAAGAGAAAACAAACAATTGACAGACAAAGTGGCGAATGCTAATAAAGATCACTCCGATTTATTGTCCAAAATCAATGAATTAGAAACTGCCAAAGCAGAAAATGAAAAACAAATTATCAACTTGCAAAATCAAATTCAGCTACTTCAAGAGTCCCAAAAGTCAAATATAATGGACAAAAATTTGTCACAAAAGGTTTTGGACGATAACAAAATTGAGATTCAAAGTTTGAAGAAGGAACTCTCAGTCGCTAAATTGGGTAAGATATTTTGAAAAGGTTGAAGTTTAAATAGTTAATTTATCTAATTTACTCCAAAAAATTCACCCTGTTACAACATTTTGTTTTTACCAGCTATGAGGAACGTCGAATTACAGAAAGAGGAACTACAAAGCTTGAAACAAAAAATTGAGGAAAGGAAAATCATTACATCAGAAAAAGACTCCTTGCTGGAGGATAAAGACAGGAAAATCGATACTTTGAATAAGGTTTGGATTTGTACATTGTTTGCATAGTAATATATACATTGAACTTTGAATTACAAATCATATTTTTATTATACTTCTTTGTCCAATTTAATAGAGCATATCTATGTTGCGCGAGGCGTGCGTTCTTCTTGAAAACCAATTGGAGAAGTTTGAAAATGTTTTGACACAGAAAGGTCATGAACTAGAGAAGAGCACTCGAACGATGTATGTGCAAATTCAATTATTATTAATTATTAAAAGTATTTTGATTTGTTAGCTGCATTTTATAATTTTATATTTTTCAGTTCAACCCTAGAAGCTGAAAATACTACTCTTAGAAATGACATCAGAAAAGTGCGGACCGATCTTAATGAAGTGAAAAGTCTGAAAATTCACTCTGAGAAGAAGTTAATGGACGTTGAAATGTGTTTACAAACCGAAGAAATGGAAAAGTCGAAAGAAATGAACTTATTACTCAGTACAGTTAGTGATTTGCAAAGTAAGAACGAGGATTTGCTTCATCAAGTTTCAAAACTTACTGGAGATTTTCAGCACAGCGAATCCACTAGAGCAAGAATGTCTCAATCCATTGAAAATTTAACGGCTGAAAATTCGTCTCTAAAAATAGAAGTTTCCAAAATAATTTCTGAGGTTTATTTTTGTTAAAATACAGCTTATTGATTGTAGCTAATAAACTGAGGCTTAATTTTTAATATCGAATTCTTTTTTAGCTTGTCAATTTGAAAGATTTGAATATCAGTTTGAAAACAGCATTAGAAGAGGCCATTCGTAAAGCAGAACATCACAAATCTAGGTAATTTAGATAGATAAGCTATAGCATTAAATTACAGAGCAATTAAAATTGGGAATTGAAAAAGTTTTAACTGAATTTATTATGATACTACTGAATTTATTTTACAGGTTTGAAAATGTTTCCAAAGAAAAAAGCTCAATAATTGCTACTAACGCAGAAACTGCTTTGAAGGTTGAAGCAACGCTGAATCAACAAATGAAGCTGATCGAACATTTAAAGGGACAAAATGAGCTACTGTCAGCAAAAAAGAAGAAATTTCGTTTGTTTGGAACAGACAAAGACACTCCAATGACCACTCCATTGCGAGAGTCAAATGTAATCGAATACGGTTATTTCTAATTTGCATGTAAAATATTTATAAATAGTAGTCAAACCCATGCAAAATCGTTACCTTTTTAATACAATCGATTGTAAGACCAATTAATGTAATTACGTAAAATGAATGCAGCAGTAAGCTCACAAAAGAAAGCGACAGAAGGTGTAAAAACTGTGAGTCGGTGCTCCTGCCTTTTAACGAATTCTATCGAAATAAATATTTATCTACCTACATTATGCGCTTCGCAGTATTGCAGTAAATATATGCATGCATATTTACCTATTATAATTTTATATATTTATCATTTTAATTATAGCTGTGTTGTATTCTTAGGTGACTACAGTAAACACCAAAAGCTTACATTCTTGTTACAGATGCCGATTAAATTTTACTAAAGAAATTGCCGATAATTTTAAATTTCTAAACGTAGTTTTTTAAACCTTTGGCTTTACTGCTTTAATGTCGACTGTGGAACTTAAGTATGTTTAAGTTTTTAAACTTTGTAGAAACGTGTGCATGAAGTTTTAAAGTATTAAATTCTTACAATTTTATTGTACCCTAAAGTCGAATCAATTCAAGTATATGTATGTATGTACCCAACCACTGTATAGACTGCCGATTTTTTATGCAGGTTTTGCATGTTCCGTAAATGTCTTTGTTCAGTTTCTGTTGCATTCGGTTTATTTATGTAAAGGAAACACCGACTTTGTGTTTCGAGTATAATTTGTGCTATAGTAATAATTTCATAGTCTATAAATTCGGATTTAGTGTTTTACAATAGTGTTTTATGTTTAGACGCCCAACACAATGTCTACTCCACGACGTTTAATCATAGAGCATAAAGCAGTGAAGAATTTGGAAGAGATGTCCGCCAGTTTAAAGAATGAGCTTGCAATCCTTAAAACGAGACAGGAAATCATCACCCACAAAAATCCTACTTTACCAAACTTCAGAAAAGAGGAATGCATTTTGCTTAAAAATAAAGCCTCTTCTTTAGGTCGCAATCCACCAACCCCAAGAATGTCTCATGATATACCTCACAGGTAGATGTTTAGCTTAGCCTACCAAAATATTATACCTAAGGATGAAAAATAAACGAAACAACGATAATCTGACAAAAATATTTACCTTGCTACAGGTTTGTTGACAAATTGGCGATGAAAACTTCAGCAAAATGTTGGAAATGTCAGGAGCCAGTTTATTTTGGAAGATATTTCTCAATTTGTAACATATGCCCTGCGACATTTCATGTTGCTTGTGCAATTACAGCCCAAAATACATGCGGTCTCCCTAAAGATGTAGTATTAGAGTTAGAAAAGAAAAGTTGGAAAGCAGAGAGTGACTACACTCTCGATGAATCTGACACCTTGGATGATAGCAATCCGGAGGGATGGATTCAGTTGGCTAAGTAAGTCTTGCCACACTATTATTATGAAGAAATGTCGAAGTGTTTAAAACTGGCATGACTAATTTTAATATAAGGTCACAAATATATAAACACAAATTATTTATAAATTTAGCGATTGCTGGGAACAATGTTATGTTCGCGTGGAGAAACATAGAATTTGTTTTTATGAGGAACAGTCCTGTAAAACTGAGATGCGTGCAAGCTTTCCCCTGAATAATAGAACACGAGTAAGTAATCCCATACACAATTCAATTTAAATGAGCATAATAAAGGCAATTAGAGCTGCTTCATCCGTATGTAGGATCTAATTGTTATAAACATATTTTTACAGGTTGAACTAAGCGTAGACGTTAAAGTTTCCAAGTATCGTCCGATACAAAACTTAGACGAAAGCCGAAGAGCTTTTCTTATAAAAGTTGTGTCGCCGAAAGATACAAATAACAAAATCTGGAATGATGAAGATGCCATTTACATGTTGACAGAAAATTCAAAGGAGAAGCGATTTTGGACAAGGGCAATAATGAAGTTTTCATCCACTAATGTACTTACTATGTAACTACTTAAATGCTTAAGGCTTTCGTATGTAGAACGCTACGCACAACATGCAAGCTTAGAACAGTTATTTTACTATGCTTTGTAAACCTTTCGAACTTATCTTTAATTACCTCTTAATACTTTTTTTAAATCAGACCTCTGGATATTTTGATGATTCGAATGTGGAAGGAGAAAATGAAAGCGAAGGAAATGATAGGTGTATAAACAAAAAACGAATTTTGAAACAAGACGCACAAGAAAGGCTGGACATTAACTGCATCCAGCACATTGAAAAAGATTTGTTTTTATTGGGATGTGAAGAGGGATTGTTTTCTAGAAGAAATGACCCGAATAAAAATTCAGATGTTACTGTCAAAATAGATGGGGTGGGAGCAATATATCAAATTGAATTTCTGAACCAGTTGAATTTAGCCTTTTTAATTGAAGGTAACTCATTTAATTGTTACTTAATATGAAATATATACGAGAAAAATTTGAAAAAAAATGTTTAATTGATTATTTTATTTTATTTGCAGGACCTGAAAGGCGATTCGTTTCTACAGCTCTCGGCTTGTTAAAAGCATGCAGTCAGGCTGCGGCCTGTTCAAAGCCAAAGCTAACAGTTCAAAGCATTTCTGGATTGAAATACTGCCATTTATTTTGCATTAAGAAGACTGGAAACGATGACATTTGTATTGGTATTGCTACACAAAAGAACATAAGTATCTTAGTATTGAGGGACGACAGTTTCGTCATGTGTCATCAAGTATCTACAAGGGAGACTGTTACTTGTATGCTGCCGACAAGAGATTCAATAATTTTTGGGTGCGATAAACTGTATGAGGTGGATTTGAAGACTTTTGAACTGGATGGTAAACATTCAAATCAATGCAAACACAAATAATAATGTTTAATTTTTCGCTTTGCAAAACATGTGTTAAAACACGCATAAATTTTGTTTTACAGAATTTATTGACGAATCGGACCATTCCATGTTTTACCTACTATTTTCATGCAAAGAATTCGCTAGTTTTCCCATGTCAGTGTTGGATGTCAGTTCAACTACAGCAATAGATTCAGATCCGAAGAGCCAAATGGAAGAGTATTTATTATGCTTTCCTGATATGGCAACTTTTGTGGACAGTTATGGTCGACGCACCCGATGTGAAGATATTGTTTGGTCGAAATTGCCTTTAGCAGTTGGTAAGTTTAAAGTGAAGAATATTTAATTAAATTGAAAATGAGTTCTGTCATAGGTAGTATATAACGTAAAACGAACTAAGTAATTATATACGTAATATTTTCTGCAGGCTTTCAGCATCCGAATTTGTATGTGATGCATTTCACTTCTCTGGAAATTATTCCTTTGACACACAACAGCTACACCAGAAGTCATATTCGAGATTCTCAAGGATTGAATACAAATCAAATTAGTAATATCCCAGAGTCAAAGTCAGTTTCTCTTACTTGTCCGCGCTTATTAGGATGCAGTGCTATTTGTCCTTCTGTATTTGTAGGATGCATAGAGAAGCACAAAACTGAGGTATGTCATTAATTTACTTATTCTTAACAGTTACGAGCTGCAAATC
This sequence comes from Pogonognathellus flavescens, assembly GCA_019776165.1. NCBI lineage: Eukaryota > Metazoa > Arthropoda > Collembola > Entomobryomorpha > Tomoceridae > Pogonognathellus > Pogonognathellus flavescens. Next base: position 20,815 of record JABASD010001558.1, read on the forward strand.
TGTTCATTTATACACAAATGAAACAGAATATTGATTTACTTGCTGTAATTCGAAATTTAATTCCTAATTGATCTGTTCACAGGTTTTGGAAATCCACATAGATGATCATAAATCGAATGCCAATGAAGCTTCTTAATATAGTTTCAGATAGCCACACTAGTATTACATGAATGTTGGAATACACCAGCATAATATCACACACATAAAGTAATTCCACGTTTTATACATTATATTTTAAGCCAGTTACCTTTTATACTATTTATTACATTGCATTTTTTGAACGTGTATATCATTGTTTATATTATTCATATGTGACGATCTTACAAAAATAAACTGTTGAATGTAGGGAACATAATAATTTATCATCTTTTATCTGCCATTATTTTGCAATGCTTATCAAACATCTTGTTCATTTGGTCCACTTCATTCACTATTGGCATGTCGCATGTCAAATACAGCGATTAATATTATCATCCAATACTAAACTAGATTTTTTGAAAGAAGTGAAGGTTTTTGTCTTCATTTAAAAGAAAAACGAAATTCGTGGCACTAGTATCTAAATCCAAAACATGATATAAAACAATATACGAATTCGATACTCCACTCTAAGCTGAGGGAATGTTAAATAAGGAATTATAATGGCTGTACAAAAGATGTTCATATTTCATTACTTACGCACTAATTTGCGTAAGCACTAGCACTACTTTAAATTGTTAGCATGAAGACGTGAAAAAATGGAAGGTTATATTTCAATTACTAACAAAACCGAAATCATAAACAGTTTTCTGTATCCTAGTGAAACCGATAACGATAATACTGATACTAGTGCAAAAAAACAGCCGAATCGGAATCTCATTTTAGAAACTTGTATTAGTAAGTTACATGATGAAATTAATAACTGTTTGTGAACTGGGTGGGACTTGAGACAGACGAGACAACTAAAGAAAACGTGAACTATTGAATAGGGAAAGTTCATCGTTCCGTTACTGGGAACTGAGACTCGAGACGAGAGTGAGACTATACAACTAGAAAGTGCCGATCACGCTATCTAGACAGAGAAAACTCCGGTAATTTGTGCTGAAAAATTCCAAGGGAAATTCAATTCTACATACATAATATTACATGTGAGAATTTGCGATTAAGGCTATTAAAAACAATCAACTCTTCTTTAATCTTAAAATGTTTTCCCCAAATATTTTGGAGAATCCAGGAGATTACAAAATCATAGTAACGTGTAACATTGTAAAAGCTGAACTTGTCCAAGCAAACTCATTGATTCAAATATTTACCAACAAGAAAAAGTTGTACCATTATCTTTTCTCAGTTTGAACCTTGTGAAAAGAGTATCACATTTATTGCGATTATAAAATAAAAAAATACTTGTTACTGTTTATTACACAATAGTAAAACATTCTCATTGAAAATGAACAGCATGAAGATGAAAAAACTTGTATTGCTCCCTGCGACCTTATGGGTTTCTCGGAATGCTACACTCTCCTTAACAACCTGGGTAAGTTAAACATTGAACATTGAACACAGTCAAATAATAATGTATGGATTGCTACAGCAAAATCTTATTTATCGTAGTGTCTCTTCATTAAAATCACATGATACTGAATTAATTTGCAATTACTTAGCAAAAATAGTCAACATCAGGCTTGAGCATGTGATATGAACAAATTTGTCAGACAAATGTCGTCAGACTTTTCAGGTTTGACATAGACTTCTTATCTGAACGATAAGATTTATGGTGAAATTATGTCAGATACTGAAAAGTACCTTTGTTACTTATGTTTATTATCCCCTGGCCTATATCCAATCTTCAATGCCACCAATAATACGAAAAATTATATAATTAGAATACACACTGATTGCCATAAATTCATGATTGTGTTAAATCTAAAAAGAGTACGAAAGATTATAATACGTTTAACATTAACTAGAAAGAAAGAAAGTTGTTTCCAAAGTGTAAAAGCGGCTATGGCAATAAAAAACCTTTAGTTCAGTGTATTAACAGTAGCGCCATGATAATTGTATGAATGTGATGCAATACATCTTTTAAATTAGTCATTATAATGAAATATTATAAATACAGTGTAATCAATGAAAGGGTATTAACATTTTTATGAATCAAACTGTCGAAAAAGGTGAATATAAAATATTATGTACACTATTACTCCTACCAATTTGATCGTATTTTTATCATAAGTACATACAGCAATTAAAATTAAAATTATTTGCTGCTCTAGTTTTGGGTTGGGTTTTGTCATTAGTGGCGCTATGTGAAGATAAGATAGAGACGTAGGTCTTGACCTTATAACGAATGAACAAAACGGGATCTTTGAAGACACAAAATGTCATTTATTGCAAGATTAAGAAAATTATGATAGCATTCATCCTTCAAGGGAAATAATGCAAAAGTATTCCGATGTCATTATTCCATATAATACAGATAATATCACATAATATCCTACTCTATTATTAACTAATTGTAATTGTATGCTAAACTTGTGGAGGTAACCACGTAATCACAGTGTGATAGGAAAGAATAAAGTTATTCCGTTAATTCCATCTAAAACCATAACGTTACCTCTGTAGGCATTATTTACCGTGTATCATTACCATTGTACAACTATAAGCTAATAAATATTAGGTTAATATTAATATTAATATTATTATTGTGTTGCATAATATATGGATAAAGGAAAGTGCACACCAGTAATTAGCACATAGATATCACAAACCTGTTTAATACGAATAATGTAATATTATAAAATATATATTGATGTGGATACAAATGCAGGTGCATTGGTATTTAATTCCAATAGGAAATATCAATAATATTTCTATATTTATAGATGTTTTTATTATCTGTGTGTAAAATGTGAATATACATAATACAGTATTATGTGCCGAATTCATGGCCAAGCTCTCCTTGATGTATAAAAAGCTCTCAGTCTCACGAACCATTTCTATTTTAAGACACACATGGAAAATGAAATAATTTCGCAACGATGCAGACAGTTGTACGAATAATGAGCAGATCTTATAAGGTTCCTTACACACTTATAGTGTAATTTATTAGGCATCTGTTGTCAGTTAGATGCCTCTAAATGCGCACATCTCTAATTCCATATTCATACTTTATTTACACCGAAGTAACAAATCAACAGCCCCGGGAGGATCTGTAATGTATACTTTGGTATGCATCAAAATTCATCTGTTTCCGCTGTCGTAGAATCGATTTAACTTTTGGTCCCGTTTCAGACCCTACTGCGAAATTAACAGTTAAAGGCATATCTCGTATTGTCGGAATTCGATTGAATTTATTTTTGTAAATACACATTTTTATGTTATGTAATGGGAAAATGTAGCGTATAGCATTACCAATAGAATTAAGGTTGCTACTAATATGTTAACGCATGCATTTATCATTTCCCTGAATTCTCTTTCTTCCATATCTACTAGAAGATCTTACTTTAAAATGAACGTTATATTTATTTTTGGGTTCCAACTATTTGTATTAATCTCTCTCAGTTGTAATGTGTTGTGAGAAACAATTATTATTCAATGTGTCACATAGTCATCCTCTACTTATAACTTGTACTACAGATAATTGCGTTGCCTATAAGGAGCACTGAGTTGTACATTAGGTATTAGGTAATAGTAATAAAGTAATAATGAATAAGGAGTAATAAATAGCTGCAAAATGGATAGTACTATACTAGTATCAAAACTTCATGGAGTTTTGTTGCTTCCACCACCCAACAAGCTTTTAAGATGCCTTATAAATTATTTATTTTCTGTCACATATTTTATTACTCATACTTTACGGTTCTACTAATGTAGTGGTGAACTTGGTGCAGTTTACCAAACCATGGCATTTCTTTCGCGACGTTTGGAATGATTTAGCTTTATGCGAAGTTCATGAATCATGACAGTGAACTCGGCATTCTGCATCATCATTTTTCATCATCACCAATGAAAGTATATTATCCTTCTACTTAAATCAAGACAAGAACCTTAACCTGGCATCCTTGAATAAATAATATATATATATAGTTCTTTTCAATGATTGTACAAACTGACACTGGGGTAGAAAATGGCAATGTAATATTATGTCACAGAACTCGAACAGAACTGTCACTATCTGTGTAGATATAGGTTAAGCGAGTAATCAGCAAAAGGAGAATATGTTTTTAGCGGTGCTATGGGTTATCAGCTACCTTGACAGATATTAATTTTGTAAATAAAATTGTTCAATTGAATGAGACAATTATAATAATAATTATGACATACTTACCTTGAAGAAGAAAGGAAAATCTTGAAGGCGACACCAATATTTTGATCTTTTTTATTATTGCCAAATTATTGCTAATATTGTTGTCTCGGGAATTTCTAGTTACAATCTATATATTATAGATTTCAACAATGATGACAGTGAGAATGAGAGAAACTTGTAGTGAAAATTTAAAAAAATACTTTTACTTACAGCATAACAATAGGCCATTTGAAAGTATGTCATTTGGAAACCATGAAATGGTTCATTGTACTGGTTAAGAAATTTTACTACTGCCTTTCGTTCTTCACGGAAATCCAAATACAGTGTTTATAATTTTTGAAGCAAAATGTATACCTTTGCAAAATACCTTTGAAAGCCTTTTTAGGATATTTTTGAGATAATGACTTCAAACTTGATACAAGGTACACGCACTATTGAGATCCATTGTGAGGTGAAGTGAAAAATGGGGTCAATTTGTCAACTCCTTCATGACCTTTGACACTGTAACAGTGTAACATAATTCAGCTAGTTCGTATACGGGAGGGGGAAGGGGACAATTAATCCAGCAAGACAGTAGTAGACTGGGAAAGAGAAATGAGCAATTGAGTCTGCAAGGCCGTATATACATGGGGCAAAAGGGAATTGTCCCCTAGTAGTCTTACACACAATACCGTTACACCTTTGCGATACATCTTTATGACCATTGCAAATGGTTTACTATTAGTTATTAGTTCTCACAAAAACTAATAACCGCTGTCACCAATTTTCTAATTCTAAATATAGATAGATATAAATTCCTGTCAAAATTAGTCAACGTTCTGTAACCGTGCTATATGTTTGTTTGTACCTTCATATATACCGATAGATTAGTTATCATTCGATTTGCTTTTTAATTAGTTCTTCTAGGTTATTTAAAAAAATGTCCATTAAACTTTCAGTTTTAAATAGAGCCTACGAAATGTAAAATTTTATCTGGATTTAACTCATACAATATTATATATTACTATGATTGAACTGTTTGTACTAATTGGAATAATGACCAATTATGTATGAATATTTATCACGATTTCATGGGGCTGCATAATCTTGTGCAAAGAGTGCGAACTACGCATTCTGTATTGAATTATGCATATGAAAGTCATCGATTCGGGAAAATTGATTATCTATGGTATAGATAAATTCTAAAAGAAAACAATTGTTAAGTTTTGTTCATATGAAAGGTTTTATTTTTTATTCACAATGTCGTTTGTTAAATACCATTTAATAATAAATCATGACAGTTGACATGTAATTCTTATTGTTGTTATTAAATGTTAGAAAACAAAAATGGTACAAGGGAAATTATTTATACGTCAAATACTCGACGAAAAATATTTTTGAAAGATCACACATACGTACAGTTCTTTAAAAAAGCATTGTGATTTTTGAACCGCATAGTTTGCGATTACATAATGATTCTTTAAGTATGTGGCAATAACATTACATGATAACCAATTATTAAAGTGTAAAAACAAGAAGTTGATTGAATTGAAGCAACAAGAATTTAAGGTTGAAGTAGTAATAAATTATTTAATTAAAATATTGCACCTAAATTAATAATTTGACTTGCAGCAACAATATTACTTTTCCGACACTCATTGTTAGCTGTAAATTATTCATCTAAAAATGTTATTTTGTGTGCATTTACTAGCACACTGCCGCGGATGGTGTCCTTACTGTGTAAGAAGTGCTACAATTAATATTTTTTATAGATAATTACTATTTGGTTGTAAAAATCCATTCTTAATTTTTATGATGTTGTTCATTTGTAATGACTAATGACTCAATGTCATAAGACTTCTGTTTTTTGAGTTGTTGACTGCAAGATACGTCTTATGTTGTATCTTATGATGTACCTTATATACTAATATTAAATTAAAAACAAATTATATTAAAATTACAGCAATTATAATGGCCAAGCAAGTAAAGAAGTACCTTTATCAACCTATAATTTTTGCTACTTTAATTGACAATTTCCTCACATGCATTAACTATGTTATATAGGTTGCAATACACATTGTGGGGTCAATCTTTTGAAAAGAGATATCTGGAGAAGATCGCACTTACAGTAAAGTTTATATACATCTCATCAATGAATTTCTGAATATTTTATGGTAAACGAGTACTTATGCGCAAAACATAGTGCAGCTTTATTGTTAGATAAATCATCATCATCATCACAATTTCTATATTTGTCTCACGTTTCCCACAAAATCTATATTCATAGTTCAATAATGTCATGAATGAGAATTGCTTTATATAATTTTTATTTATGTTTTTTAAATCCATCAACAACTCCGTTTGTTTGTCTCAATCCTCGTGGAAAATTTAAGTCGGTAACCTTCTGATTGTTTTTACGCTTTGGCTTTGAAATTACGTTTATTTTTATACCCTTTCGCAAATACACATTAAAAACTATAAACAAGATTTTAAGATCATGAATGGGTTGTTATGTTAAAGCATGTTGTACTAACATTACATTTTGACATTATTCGTCATGCATCGTTTTAAGACGTATAATATGTCATAGTACTAAGAGACAAGTAAATAGTAGCAGTTTAACTGTTTACTGTGTTTACGTGTAAGTTTATATAGGTACAAAGTATAAATACAAGGTTTTGCGTTTGAAATGATTAACGCTATTTTATCTGTGTACTCATGAAACAGAGATCGTGAACCTGTTACCTTTGATATGACTGGTACATTGTGGTACCTACATAAAGGCGGAAAACAATTAGATTTTTTTCGAGATAGTAATGTTATTTTTATAAATTATTATTATCTTTAGACAAATAACCCCTTTCCGTATGATAAGCGGAATATGTAGGTGGCAATAAACATGTTGATGAAAAAGTAGTGGTGAACAGAGTGGTGCATAAAATATGAATTGAGGCGTGATGGTTGTGACGAGACGAAGGCGAACGGTTAGTTTTGCTGCAGCTGGTTGTTTATGCAAAATTATTTGTTTATGCTGAATCTTCAAAAGTTGTTTGTACCATCAAAAGTATTTTGCGTGCTAGTACTGCCAAACTGCCATGCAAATCAGAAAATCTCGTTGTTATTGTTATATCGTAGGAAAATTACCAAATGAGTTTAAAAGACATGACGATGGTGGTGTGGTTCTGCTCAGACATTCCGATAGGCAGAGACTACCAAGCGGAGGTTGGTCTTCTGCAGGAGCGTCAAGGATGCCACAAGAAGAGGAGGTTTGCTGTAGAATAAATTAATTTAATGTGGTAAAGCAAAACGATTTGTCTTCAATCCATGGGATGAGTAGCGATAGTTTGTTCGTAGCATGAAAAGAGTTGCGATTCTGATCTTCTTGTTGAAGAGTTTAAAAAATGATTTCTGTACCTAATGCTGATAACGCAGAATATTGATAAGAATGACTCCAAGGGTTTGTGACTTTAATACTAAATGAGCATGGTCAAAGCAGCTGATTGCGATAAGCAGCTCATATGGAAAAGTTAACGTTAGTATGTGAAAGCTGTTCATGTACATAAAATCAGGTTATATTAGTATTAGTAACTATATACATAATATTGTTGGTGTCTCTCTGCTTTGTACAACTTGTACTTGTTTAAAAAATTACAATTACATTAACATACATAGTTTGGCACACAGGATAATCTTGTACTGTCGCACTATTCTGCATGAACCCTTTGTAAAAAGAAGGAATAACAACTGTTCTTACAAATTGCAATTTTAACACATATATGCAATAAATTCAGACTCTGTTTATTGGTTTATTACTATGTATTTTGTATTTTCTAACTTACAACTTTCCAATTTCCGTTTTCAAAAAAAATTGCAAAAAACAGGGACTGTGTTGTGAAAATGACAAGATATGAACCGTTATGAGACTTATTGCCAATTAATTTTTTTCATTTCCAGCCTACAAGAACAGTTAAGTAAAAAGTATGCCTTGCACAATACACATGCTTTTCAACGCTGTAGATATAATAAATTCTTAAGGTTACCTTTACCTCTTACATAAAACATTCTGCATAGATTCCCCTAGGAAAGGTATATGTAAATATGAATTATAAAATATTGGAGCTATTAAAATTTGACGAGGCGGTATAATGGAAATCGATTTAAGTAAATCGACTGCAATAGGAACGTATTGATAGTTTTCTTGTGTTTATGGCCGTATGCATGAATGACGGCATGAAAGAGAACTGGAATATGGTTGTATGTACATGGTTGGTGTACTTACATAGTAAGAGCAGTGTAAATGTAAGTAAAGTAGTGTATAGCAGAAGTCAAGTAGTAGTGGCAGGATAGTTAATATCTGAGTACATAGTACCTAACTGACTAGAAGCAACTACTTAATGTTAATATTATCTGTATACTTATAGAACATTGAGGATGTACAGACGGAGGCGGTTAAGTACATGTGTGTTGTAATGTGAATGAGAGTCAAAGGCTTGGGTTCATTCGGTGATGTGTTCACGGCTCATGGTATACAATTCGCTGTCAGTATATATAGTTGGGAGCAACCCAGGCAGGGGTTGTGATTGGTCTTCAAAAGAGGATACTGGAAGAACGAAGAGTTGGTAAATGAGAGGTCTCATCGGTCTCATCTGTCTTTTCATTCCAGGGAGTTGTACAACCAACAAAGACGCTTTCGAGTCGCCTTCCGAGTCAAACACAATTTATTCTTAAACGAAAATTCCACACGGATCCACTGAAAATCTGTTTTGCTATTCAAAAACGTGAAATCTCCTTCACCATGAATCAAACGAACCAAGTAGCAAGTAACCAAGTGAAGAACATCTGGCGGAAGGCCAATGCTGTTTGCTTTGACGTGGACTCTACTGTCATTCAAGAGGAAGCTATCGACGAATTGGCCAAATTCTGTGGCAAAGGAGATGAAGTCGAACAACTGTGAGTCAAACCAATTCCTATTCAATTCTTATTCTCATCTTGTAATCTTAGCATGGCGTACCTATTTATATTACATTACCAGCATCACTTTTCATATGGTCGTTAATCATCACCATTTGTTCAGTGTACATTCACTACCGTCGTCACATGGGGTAATCTGAGCAGTATATGCATTTCCATAACTAATTTTCCTATTCATTAATAATTGCTAAAGAAAGAAAAGAGTTATGAATAGTTTTCCTAATACGCATAATAATTCATTAGGAAAACCCATCAAAAGCTTTTTCAGTTAAAAATAAACTTAAGCTGAACGTAAACAGACCTAATTAACTTGAGATATTAGCTATTCAGTCAAGCTCCGGCATTCTTGTTCTTATTCCACATTCATTTTCAAGGGTAGTCTATAACGGGTTGTTTTGATCGCAGTGTGACACTCACAAACACCAGCTTTCTTTTAAGGCTGACTTAATGACTCGTAAAAATAACATACTTCTTTCGTTAACCATTCTTGACAACTGAACACAACAGAATCTTAAAATCCATACATTTTGACTATTTTCCATTTTCAATTACTTGTTAACTAATTTTTCTTCCAAAATTGTCTTTTTTGTTGCTGAAAAATGTGAAAAAGTATTATTAAACAAAATTTTGCAGAGATGTTACGCAAAATCGCTAACAGCCTACCTATGTACTTACACTATAACGAATAATTAGCTTTTAAACCGCAGTATGATGTGCAGGCTGTATTGACAGACGGACACACATCCTATTCGCATAAAGTATCTTAAGATACTTAATAAATGCCACAAAAATGCTTAACATATTTTACGCTCGGTTGCATTCAACTAGATATGCAATTTAAATTCATCAGACTATGATGCAGACATTGACAACTTGACAAACGTAGGTCGGTCTTAAGTTAAACGCTCTTTTTATAGAAACTCATGGTTTGTTTACCTACTCTGTTCGTGTACAAGCTTCGATGCAATCGAGTATTAGTCGAGCGAAGTAGTGTCGTTGTTGGTGCCTATTGCATCCTGACTACAAAAACATAGTTCATCAACAAGTTGTATGGTTTGTAAAGATATCCACTCTGTGTGTACTTCTTAGGATTCGAACAATAATACCTATACACTTAAGGTTTTTGTATAACATGCCGTTTAATATGCAAGGTTGTTTAATGTAGGTACCTACTAACTACTTGTGTAGTATAGTATGCACAGAAAAACTGTTGACTACATACAACGTAACATCTTCCAGTTTGAGAAATAGACAAAATAATTATAGGACAATGACAGTATATATGCTGAACTATGTCGCTTTAGAGTAGTTGCACAAGAATGACATGATGAGACAGCAAAGCAATTTGCAAAAGTAAATTGTGCTTTATTTTTATAAAAATTTACGGAATATTTAGAGCTTGTATTCCTTAGCAAAAACATGTACACAGTGGCATTCCTTACTATTTACACTTAAGATGGGTAAAAGTCTTGACTTAGGTGCTTAACCGGTATCTGATGAAGTCATACTTGTAGATTTCGTACCTAATGGTATGAACCTTGACGAAATGTTATGTATTGTATGTATACATGTAATTTCACCAATGGAGGTAGTGGGTGCGTAATGTTAAATAAATACATTTATTCTGGACTTTCCACTACAGATTATCAACCTAATTATTTCGTGCAGTAAATTCTGAGAAGTGATAGGATATCAAGCAATTTATTATTTCACTGCAATCCTTTTCAACTCAAGTTTTATTGAAAAAAAAGCATTTTTGGCATTCATGCGTCATAAGTGGGCCATGCAGTGTTAAAATGAAACTGTACCCAAGAATGGTCATAGTATGTATTCTGAGATACTCTGTAAATAATATCCACTCACAACACAACATATTACTGTACCATAATTGTCGCACGTAGGACACAATTTATTTGAGTTTTACGATTTTATATGTATGCTGTTACATCATCATTTCATTCATTAGTTTTCTTGTGAATTCATTTTGTATTATTATTCTACCAGAAGGTTTATTGTTCAGCCTTTTCGATATTCTAAGAATTTACGTAAATATTATTGATGAAGCATTCTGATAATTCTTAGCTTGCTCTTATAGTTTTGGAAGTAAGTCTTTCAAGTGTATCATTGAGGTGTTTATCTCACCCAGTAAATTTTTAAATAAAAACTTGCGTAAGGTAGTACAGAGTCATGATGTAAATTTCTGGTAAACAGATGAAATCTGAAGATTTTCTTTTTGCACTCTGAAGCAAACGAAAAGCATGTGTCTCTAGCAAAATATTAGCACAGGGCAAATGAAAAGCCTGTATATTTAATATTGTTAGTTTCTGCGAATGAGACTGTGGCTGCTGACGCAGTGTAGTCTACAGATAATGACAGACCCTTTACTGACGATTAGTATAGAAGTAGATAGAAGTTAACATAGAGTCAGTGGCATATCATATCATAAAAAGCATTTGGTATTTAAATAACAGAGATAGCTTTACACCAAGTCGTTCAACAACTATTCATGTAGTTATTAGATAAATAATTATTCCTCATAGAATCCCAAGATATTATCCTCATTGTCAGTACATGAATATACCAGTTCTTTCTAGTTACACGGCGAGAGCACGTTTTGCATCTTCGTTGATCACTCATTGTGCATGTGATAGATTAGTGTGTTTGTTACACATTATATTTTTATATTGTGTGCTTAGATTCAGATTTAATTGGTTTCATACATTCCCCATTTATTCAACTCGATGTTCTTTTACCTCATAGCAAACTGAATTATTCCAGATTCTAACTATTTTTATAAAGTTTATCAAACTATTCATTATTTATCTTTCGTTATTACATCAGCTTGCTTTTTCTTACAAACGCTAATGAATTAGTCGTCGTCGTCGATACTTAATAACATGTCAACTTTTACAAGCCAATCCTACTAGAAAATTATTATGTCTAATTATGTCCTTGTCTCAAATTTGCAGTATGCACATAAATTACTACTTACATAATGTACCTAACACAAGATATCAAAGCATCACCGATTGGACTTTTGCATGCGACCCCATTGCTAATAATTTGCAAGATTCTACTTCTGGTTTTACTGTGTACAGAAAAGTCATTAGCAATATTGTACAATGTACAAAATAGCTTTACTTAGAAGTAGTTTGCGAAATAATTCCATATAGTACAACGGATTTAAGGTTTAACATTACGACAGATTATGAGATATTGCATTACTCATCTGCAGCTGCACACCATTAATGCAGAACATATTTCACGATTCCATATATAATATTGGCAGAAAGCAGCCTTGTCACATCAGGTCATTCTTTTATGATGTAAATATCCTGTCCGTCATAAAATCATAAAATAATTTTTAGAAAAATGCCATATCATCGAAAATAGACTATTCTTTTAACAACATGCACCTGCATTGAGTCTTAAAATACCGTGGGTACTAAAATATAAAACGGGAAGTGTCATGTTACTAGTATGAAGTAATGCCATGAAATGTAAAGAAAAATGTACCTAAAATTAATAAAATTTAATTTAATTTTTATTGCAGTACACGAGAGGCCATGCAAGGGGGAATGGACTTCCGCCAGGCTTTGGCTTTACGATTAGACTTGATCAGACCTAATCTAACCCAGTTGCGTAATTTTATCCATGGTCCGAAGTCTCGCCTGACTCCTTATGTCAAGTATGTCATCACCATTCAAATTTAGCTGCAATTAGGTCACTCTAATAATACAACCACAGACGCTTATTATTATCATGCTTATATAAATTGTATTGCACAACAACTGTGTATGATTACAAGTCTCGGCTTTTCTTTTCACAGATAATAGATTATTGTAGGTTTTTCCTTGTCTTTCTTACTATATTTTGCTTGCTTGTACCGACTACTGGTATTAATGATACATTAAAGAAACATCACGTACCCAGATGATACCATACAACGGAACCAAGTGCAACAGACTGGTACTTATGGGCTTTTTCTCTGAAACGATTTTTATTATTTATTGCGAAAACACTCCAGAGATAAGTGGAAGAGTGAATGAGAGAATTTGACTTCTGGAGTACGTGGTCAAAATTAAATATTCATAAAATCGTATTCGTTTCTGTAGGTTTTGAGTGGGTACTTTCAGCAGAAGTACCAAAGGGTGGATGAATGTTCACTTTGACTCTTACGGAAGTCATAGCATTTTAAAACACACCATAAAGGTGTTACATTTTCTATTTAGTAACATACTTAAGAGAATAATCCTATATGAAATATGATTATTCTTTTTCACTTGACGTAAAAAATTTTTATGTAAATTTTGTTGGTGTATAATCCTTCTCCATAAAATTCGCGTCATTTTCGTATGAATCTGAGAAGTGTTATTTTGCTGAATCGCATTTTTATTATTGCAATTGACTTGAGAGCTTAGTTACAGATTATAAAATATTACAATCTAATCAGGCATTGAAGTCGTGGGCGTGGGACGTATCTTCAATAGAACACAACAATATTTTTTATGCCAATTTGTTATGTACGAGGACTGTGTGACATAATAAAAAATATGTGTGCACATAAGGCCGTGAACTGTTGAGTTGGTAATTTTCACATTATGGTTGTTTATTGGTGTGTCATTTTACAACAGTGGGTTGGGTGCCTGTGCCTCTGAAGTTATTTTAAGTACATGTGTTTGTGTGTGTATGTTAGAATAGTTGATTCTCTTCATACACATTGGTCGCAATTGACTATCTGAAAAGATAGAAATACATCCTAGCTAATGTCTTGTGATTCTTACGTTAGTAAGTACTTCGGGCTCCACATAAAACATTAGCATGTCAATCCAGATTGACGTCTACTACCGACTTGATATAAATATTACGTATTTAATAAAAGTTGAGACAGACAGCTTCAGTTTTATGGTTCTGTTGTTGTATCATGTTTCATATCGTTTTCTGTCACGCAGTTAATTAATGTACATTTGTAATTTTCCAGATGAAAATAGCTTTAATACATACTGTAGCTAGCAGCTACTTAAATAAATGTAGGCTATTCACTCGACTGCTTATTAATAAATGCCAGCTTATGCTTAAGTAAATATTATCCGTGTGATACTTTAACCATTCATTCATGTTAGGTTTAGTACAAAGCACTTAACAATATGGACAGACTTGACTAGCCTTTTCTTATTCTAATGGCGACATACAGGATACAGTACAGACTCAAACACAAAGTCCATTGATGAAAATGCAAATTTTTAACTTTTCAATACTTTTAAAAATTACAAGCAATAAAATTGCTACTTTTACTCTTGCCTATACTTATTAATTATAAAATTCTGACATGAACTTTTATAAAGCATCGTGTATGATGCAATTATTTATATATGATACAATTTCTGAGTATTTTATTGTTTAACTCTGTTTTTGCCAGTTGCATCATATCTGTGTTTTAACAAGGACACTATTACTGCAACTTTTAAATTTTTCAAATAAAAGAACAATTGGTAGCATTGAGATGTTATAAGTCAAGGTAGAATATGTAAACAATCCTATGTAATCATTATGCAGGTATGATGATAACAGATTAGGAATGAAATACGAGAACAATATTTACTTTGTTTATGACATTCGTGGAACGTAATGTGCAAAAAACTGTTTTCCCATTTGGCTGGATTGCTCTCATTAACATTATCGTATGACGAAATGGGTGTGATAATATTACGTAGTTGCTCAGCCTTAATTTTCAACCTCTGGATTGGCTGTTGCTAAAACCTTGTTTTCTGTTATTTTATAACTGGAATGGACTGGACCAGGACCAGCCATATCAATTGAACCATGCGAGGTCAAAATGAATCTCTTTTCTTCGTCGTCACTATACACGCTGTTTACTGAAACATGAATAGAATTCTGTTTGGTAATTTTCCTACCGCCACTACTCCGCATCCTTCATGTTACGCTGACGCGATGGATGCTGTAATAATAATATTGTTATCGTCTCATAAATGAATCTTTTCTTTTCAAGAATCACTATTACATTTATATAGGCATCGTTTATATTCATAGCAGTTCTCCAATAGAAAATATAAAAATGATTATAATATAATATGCTATCGCATGCTTTGCCTTTTTATTCGAAAGAATCCTGTTGGCACAAATCATGTGATGAGCATAATATGGAATAAAATTCCTATAACGTAGAATACTTACTGAGAATCAAATCAAAGAACCTATAGCAGCGGCATAGTAACTTTAGAACGATTGATTGTATAGAAGCAGGTGCAAGTGTAATCTCCCAATGATTTGCATCATCCTGCAAAAATATTTTTTCACTCTGAATCTGAATGCAAAAGAATTATTATTCATTGCTCGTTTAAGTCATCACGTGATATTAGCGAAAACTTGTATGTTAAAGATAAAATTAAATCCTATTCGTATCTAAACATTTTATCTAGTCAGCTACTAACTTTCCTTTATATCAAAAATTTAGTCCTACAATTCGTTTTGTAT
Organism: Pogonognathellus flavescens; assembly: GCA_019776165.1. NCBI lineage: Eukaryota > Metazoa > Arthropoda > Collembola > Entomobryomorpha > Tomoceridae > Pogonognathellus > Pogonognathellus flavescens. The sequence continues at coordinate 36,542 of JABASD010001558.1, forward strand.
ACATAATTGGACTTTGATTGAAACACACGAGCTGTCAGAGGATGACAACGTGCCTGTCGTAGGTTTTAATCTTTATAACAAATCTCATATCTTTCTATGTGTACTATAGCACGTTGGTGTACAAAGGGCACATTATTATCTGCATTATTGTTCCTCGTTAGCAGTAACTGCCACTTTACCTATTTAATTACCATCTAGATGACACATTTACATATCTAGAAGTTTTTTGTAAACTTTAGCTACGTTTCTACTATGAAAGGACACTCAACTGCCAACTTCGATCACAAAGAGAGAGAGATAGATTTATTACAGTGATAATCGGATCTTTGTATGGTAATTACTTTTGTAAAATCACGCGGTAGACTGTCGGTCGGTTTTCCTGATAGCAACTTTGATCCTGGGGTTCATTATTATTATCTTTTACTGATTCATGCAACTCGAGGCCACAAGGTTATCCCCATCCTGAATGTACTGACACAAACTTAGCTCCACTGATAAACGCCAGGCACGAACGAATTGTGTAGGTATGAGATTAAAACACCTTTGTACACTTACTATCCTCCTGCAAATTCTTTTACTATCGCTATCACTACTACTGTTCATGTACAAACATGTATTTAGTAGTCATAAACGATGTTATGTAATAAATATAAAATCACGTTGTTTTTCATAGTACCGAGAGCTCCACAAGAGTTCAATTGTATAGCGTGTAGCCACTTGTGAATTCTCTTGGCATCCCGTAATGTGGCAATTGAGTATCTTGTTCATTTCATTCCTCGGTAATTTTCCATTCGAGTTAAAAAAAACGTCGTATATATGTCTTTGATGTGTTGAACTTAAAAAAAACGTGCATGCAGACCATTGTAAGGTTGAATGAATTTGGCACTATGTAATACCTATACTTGTAGTGGTAAAATGCCGAAGGTCAGCACATTTACATCTGAAGCATCACAGGGAACATAAAAATATAAATGAGATACAACTTTAGTAATCTTGGATGAAACGAAAGACTTTGTTTTTACAACACCTTTATATTTATATGTCAATTCATTCAATATTGAGTAAAGCAGTTTTTCGCTAAAAATCCTTTTCCGTAATATACCGTATCGTGTAAATGCCGTGTTGTATGATTCATAGTTTTATAATACTAATGTTCAGATTTGATACCTTTGTAACCCCTTTTTAAATAGTATTTTTGTAGTTCTTTTAATCCTATGGAGTTTAATCGTATTTCGATTAAATTATTGACATTACAATACAACGTCTATAATATTCCTTTGTGCGACATTACAAAGTATTGCATCATCCGCTTGTAGTTTAGTACTATAAATGTCATCCTATAATTATTGTATAATGACTTGTAGGCATTAAAGTTTCAGTATATAGGGAGATAGCCCTAGTAGTAATAGTAATAATAGGCAAAGATAAGTTAAAAGTAAATGCCAAAATGTTCGTTATGTAAATAGTAGATGTTCTGGTGCTTGGGAGTACTAGTAGTGAGACAAGGAATTAAAGCATTAACATTCCGTGAGTTATTAAGTGCCTACTTTACTACGGTACTAGAGCGATGCCCACCACTTTATAATGCTTAGCAGGCTAAAGAGCCCACCACT